>JACMIF010003316.1:0-14974 GCA_014805445.1 Diplogasteroides magnus
AGCAAAATTGAGACATATTGACCCCGGTCAAGCTGCATGTGCTGTTAATCGAAATGGCCTATCTTCCCACATACTCTCCAGATACCAACCCATGCGACGGTAACTTGTTCTGATCCATGGCCTCTTTCTCCAAGACAATAAAATTCGCAAAGCTGAAAGGAATCACGAATTCGCTCGCTCGACGGATTCAGTCTCGTCCCCCTGGCTTCTGGAGGAATGGAAACGAGAGTCTCGGAGAAAGATGGAGAAATGTGGTGGCTGTCCATCGCGAGCAACAGTGGATCCAAGGGATCGTTGCAACTGTTGTTATTACTTGTCGAGAAAGTTCGAAAAAAAAGTCCGTTACTTGTGGAACACCCTAATATTACAGATTGTGTGAGTAGAGAAATGCAAAAATAGGCTTCAGAATATTATCTCGAACATTACCAGGGTGGATCCCTTCTGAACACCGAAAGTTAATTCAGCGACGCTTAGATGTTCATCATTACCCTGCTCCGGAATCGAACCACCGTCGCTTTGCATTGCAGTCTTCGCGCACAACCACTGCGTCGCCCGTACACGCCTGCTCATTCACGAATGCAATATTTCTACATGCGCTCCCCATGTGAAGATGACGACAACGATAGTGCATCTCTCGATGCACATTCTATCCGATACTTGATCCACGGCTCGTTAACTCAAAGTTGCTCCACTGAACTGACCGCGACACGCGACACACAACGCGCGTCCGTATCCGTTGTTTGTGCAGCGTCAAATGAATTCTTTCGGCCACAAATTTTTACTGCGTTATCACTTTGACCCAGCCGAGGCCTGTTGAACTGACACGTTCGCTGTCTCGTTTTGCGGTTTAATCAGTGGTGTTGTTAACGAGCCGTGTGATCCCAAATCATGAAACTGTGTCTCGTTCAGCCTATTCTTTGACTGTTATCTTCATTGTAATTTTTCCCATGTCTTTATTTAAAGCTTCAGTGTGTGATAAGCACCTTTGATAAAGGCGTTTCGTGGTTGAATTTAGTTCTCCGGAGTTTTTTCTCCTTGAGATGAAGAGGAAAGACAAGAACATGTCGTAGACGATGAAATGTTCAGAGGACTCGCTGTATCGGGAATCTTGCGTGAAAGACTGCAAAAGAATCGTCAATCGAAGGATTCGAACCCTTCACGAACCCGGATTCTCCCTTCAGTTTCTTACTCGCCTCCAATTCTTTCTCTGAGCGGAGTGCCCTTTCGTATTCTCCGCCGTAGATGGACTTGTAGAACTGTGAAGCGGTGTTACACCGTGCGAGTACGCGAATACGGCCCACCTCTGCCATCTTCAGTGCCCTATCATCAGAGAAAAGTGCTTGCCAGATGGTTGTAGGCTTAGGTTTAGTGGGTTTCACCTTAAGGTTATTTTTTTGAGATTACGGTGGAATGAGCTACCGTATACCTCAGGGCCATACAAGGGGGTCATACATCCGTCGATCGAATCGAATCCTTGGAACTCGAACTCGAAACCAATAGAGTTCATGAGCAGGTTGGCTTCGTCGATGATTACGGTCTGCAAGAGTTACACGGTGCGAGTACACCAATACGACCTACCGTCTGTCTGTCCAACTTGTCCCCGTGCACCCATGTCCAGATGTAGATGAAGAGGGCTGAGGAAGGAGCAGAATGATAATTTGAGATTTACACCTTACCCATGACAAGACTACACAAGGCAATGGGGAATGAGTGAATGAATGGAAGAAGAGCAGAAAGAGCGACTGAGGAAAGGCCAAGAAGGACCATACACAGCACTGATTCACCGAATACTGTTGTATATTCTGAGTGAGAATTGCCATTTGAGAATCAATCAATGCAACATTCACCACTCTCACTGTCTGAACGACTTGCAGCATTTGCAGCCACCTCTGCATTGTGGTCGGAAATGTTGGAGATCAGCGCCTTCACCTGAACAACAAGAGTTACACGGTGCGAGTACACCAATACGGCCACCTCATCGGGAAGAATCATGGTGTCAACACAGGTAGTCTTCGTTCCGTTTGATGCAGCATCAGGAGTCTTGCATTCAGACATTGTGACCTGGATACGGTAGGTGGAACATTACGGCATCCTCGAGATATCGATTACCTTCTGGAGAGAGGAGCGGAGTGGAAAGAAGACCGACCGGGAGGGATGGAAGTGAAGTGAATGATGAGACGTGTTGCATATGGGACATAGATCAAACCGTGCAAGATGTGGATGACAATGCAAATGTAGTGCAGATCGTAGTCAAATGAAGATGGTAGTCTTGGTCTCTTGAACTTTGATCACTTCAAACTCTTCAATAAATTTCTTTTCATTTCTTCATGGTTGCTGCTTTTACTATTCGAGTACGTGACGCACACAGGCGGTGCTCTATAGTGTGCCGGGTGCGGCCGACTTTTCCCATAATCAGAAACATACCCAGCCCCACCATCTGAATGCGCATGTACAATGATCATTTAGTCACTGCCGAATGGAGATTAGGCAGTCAAAAACGGCAAAACGTGCAATTTATGAAAAATCGTTTCAGTGACGGAAAAATCGATAATCGATGAGGGCAATAAACGATTAGAAAATCTGGTCAATATAAATGTGGTAGGCAAATTTGCCTGAGGCAAGCAACCGATGAGTTCTCACAGCATCAGACGCCAAAAATGCAGTAGATTTTTATCGATTGAAACGAAACATTGCTCATTTCGAAAAATTTCACATATTATCGCAAAAACCGATGTCACACGTGAAACTGAGCACATTCAATTTTGCAGTATGTGAACATTGAGAAAAACTATAAATTGAGAGAATTGTATCTGGGAACTGACAAACAGTAGTCGAATACACACAGTGGAGATTTCTAGTTGTCATAGCCGCCATATTTCATAGTCTAGTCGTCATAGTGGATTCCGTAGTCGATCATTTGCATGTTCTGTACTTTGTTGAGCAAGTCGTTGCCTTGGACAACCCTTCCAATGTACTTGGCCCGATCCATCGAAGGATTTCTGCACAACCAGAACGTGGTGTGCTTGGGGTAAAGTTCGTCTGAACAAGTATTATTCATGTAAACTGAATTGATATCCTGAGTATTTACGAAACCTCAATTTCATCCCACGCTCTCTCTCTCATTTTCATGCAATTTCGTCTTTTTTCTGATCATGAGCCGTGTTTTTAAATAGGTTTCACGCTCAGCATATGGAGAGTGACTTTCAGTTGAGTTGAATATTAGACAATTTCAATATTTTTCTGCCATGCTCAATCAACAGTCGTTGTTAATCATAAATCAGTGCATTTTCGCATCCTGTTGTCCATAACATTTTTAATCTGTCCATTCTGATTATATAAATTTTTACATTATTAGACATAGCAGGCGGTGCACTACAGTCTATAGTGCGTCGAGTGCGGTCGACGTTTCCCTTATAGCAGAAACATACCCATCTCCACGCACAGTCCCCACTCGCTGGCCTCGTTTTTGTCCTTCTTCATGTCATTGTTCCTATCGAAGCGATAGTGGGCACGGGTGTAGACCAATTCTTTTGTCCCGTCGCCATATTGGGTGCCAAGTCGAAGTCGATGCGCAGCTCCACTCTGCGACCTAAAGAAAGGGTCGATGTACTACTACTGCTCTTTTTCTTGGGTATTTGTGTCTTATTCTCATTGTCAACGCTTTTTGCGCTGGGAAGAAATTGACATAAACAAGGGTGTCGCATTCAGTTGCTTTAGTGTAATTGTCATTCGGCTAATCTCAGCAGAGCTGTTTTCTATCATACTATGAGAGAGATAAGCTCTCGGCGTATATTAGACGAATGACAATTTCACTAACAATAAAGTCACAGAAAGTGGCGCCCTATAATTAGGGACCCCAAATGATTTTTTTCAAAATGGTCCAATCGGGTCCAAATTTGGCTCAGATGTAGATCAAGTGTGTATAAGCCATTACCCAAAAATTCATATCGATACCTATAATAAACTAACTTCGATTTGCATATCTTGAAGAAGATCTTGGAAATGGTTGGACAGTCGTCGAAATCGAGCAACACCGTGACTTTTCCGAGGTCAAAGTCAAAGAAGACGGTCTGGCTCTGCAATTCATTGCTTATTATGCATCCTGCCGAAATTGTTATGCCCAGCACACTCGTTACGTTTTTTGAAAGGCTATGTCTCTCTCGCTCTACTATAATATTTCGTTGTATCGCTCTTTCGTTGGTAAAAGTGCATTTTAATCTGCCTAATCCCTCTGCCGTTGTCCATCAAACGTAAAGAACGCACCGTCTTAGGAATCACGACTGCAGGTTGTTCGTCTACGATTATTACCGACTTGAGCTTGGCTGCAGCTGTGTTAATCTGAAACAAGATGATGAACATGGTTGGCAGTCTGACAACTTCATGCACTATGTTTCACATATGCTATTTCTTCAAATATTTAGTAGCCTTGATAACTTATATAGTAATAAAACTGTTAATTATTGTGGTGAATGACAACTGTTTTCAGATGATGTAAACATTCTCAGATGATGTTAAAACGAGTGTATTTTCCATCAATGTTACGCCATTCCATACAAATATATAATATATAGATTGTTGTCTCAGCATGTCTCCGCTATTTGATCGTTTAAAACACTGATCATGAAGTTTTTCAATATAATGGTGGGTGACATGCAGGATGCTTCATGATTCTAAGGGCTCACATTTCCATTTCGCTATTATGACACTATGTCCATTGCTCTCATCGCCGGTTGATGTATGGCGAAAATTGCTTGGGCGAATAAGTAAATGAAACAAACGCAATCCATCGCTGTGGTCTGCATTGGCACTCCTTGTTCTATCTCCCCATCCTTATTATGCTGCGAGCAATAAACTGTGTTCTGAAATGATAAATTTCTGTGAGGCAACATATTTTCTTTGTGTAAATAAATGGAATAATAAATATATTGTCGGCATTATAAGTTGTAATGCCGTTGTAAATATTATATTAGTACAAAGCAGGGCCGTTATTGACAGCCCTAGTAATGGACGTCTCCTTAGTAAATAGGTATTTTTGTTGCTTTTCCAACCTCCGCTTGCAATTCCGCAATGGTCTCTTGCATGTTCCGAATGTTCTCCTCATAGTGATACCTTTCCATAGCGACTCGTTCTGCCATCTCGGCCTTCAGTCCAGAGATCTGCTGGAAAAGCTGCAAAATTTGATATTTGTACAATTTCAATTCAAGAGTTTCCGTCGTGATAGACGACTGCTTATAAAGAAAGATGAGTGAAACGCGAGAATTAAATTATTGGCACCAAAAATTACTGAGAATAATACATATTATTCACATTACAAAACCACTTAAGAAACTGAACCCATAAAGTAGTCAAACTGCCAACCATAGTTGGAATACACTTTGTAGTGCTTTATGCCTCCTTTAGCAGATAGGTATGTTCAAAATCTTACCTCTCTCTCATTCTGATGAATGAAATCAGCACGATTCTTCTCTAGCCTGAGGCAGTCCTTCAACTCAGCAATCTGCATGGCCATCTAAATTTATTTCAATTGAAAAATATTCCACAACATTTAGCTCAACACATTTACATGTAATGGAACAGTGGTTTTTTCGGCCTGCTCAGATTAATTTTGTTAGGATACATAATATGGAAGGACTCAACATTCACCTCATTCTGGTCGTTCGCAGCCGCATTCAAACGCTCGACAGCCTCATTCTCCTTCTCTTTGGCTGCTATCGCATTCATCCTCGCAATACAGAGAACATTCTCCAGTTCGTTGACAAGGTCCTTCGTCTAAATTTTCGACTTCAAGCACTATGGTTGGCAATTGGAGAAAGCGGACGGTTACAATACTGCGAAAATATCTCATCTCGGGGATTTTGGAAAAAAAGTAATTTTTCTTGCATGTACTTGACTGATTTTTACCGAATAATTGTTGAGATGTATTTTGTCGGCATGCATTTCTGGTTTCAGTCAACATAGTATTGCCTCTTTCTCTTTGAATTGCGCGAAATTCGACTCATATGTGATCCTCTCCTTTAGTTCAGCAATCTCCTTGCGCAGCTTAATTTTCGTTATTTTTTTGCCTGCTTCGATAGATAGTAGGCTTTCTAAGTTGGTAGTAAAGTGCAATTATCATTCGTCTAATCAACTCGGAGCAGTTGTCTATCACTCGTGGAGACAACTACTCCTTGGAGATTGGACGATTGAAGTGAGAAATGCACTATACTACCGATATAGAAACCCTGTTCCCCACCCTACTAATGAGCGTAATACCTCCTTCACGATGATCTCATCCGCATTCCGACGCTCGATCGCCTCTTTCTCCTTCATCTCGGCGTCTGCCACCTTCCACTTTTTCCTCTTAATTTTCGACTTTAAGCGCCCATTTTTGCATTCTGGAATTTTCTCTAAAGCCTTTCTGCATATCAATCATGGAATGTTGAAATAATAAATATTTGTTGTATTATGTATGCAAACTGAGTTGAAAGGCAGCCTCTATCTATTAAGCGTGAAACCTATTCGAAATCGTTACTAATGGTAAAATAAACGACGAAATAGTCCGTAAATTAGAGAGTGCATAGGACGAAATTGAGGCAGTGTTCGTACTCAGTATATCAGTTCGGTTTACATGTATAATACAGTCAGTTTTGTTTACCTCCTGTTTCTGTTGCGCGACTAACGTATGCCATTCGACCCTGTTCTTCAGCTCTTCAATTTCCATGAGCAACTGAATTTATTATATGCAATTTTTTTTGAAAACATATTTCCATGAAAATTATGGCATTGACATGCTATTATGGTAATAAATTGGTCCCAACATCGAAAGAATTCGCCGGACTCCCAAGCGTGTTGCAAGAAACGAAAAATTCCAGCGAATTCGAAGATGAAGCATTTGGCAACCTGCCAAATCGCTAAACAGCGTAAGTCGGAAATTTCGATGATGGGACCAATTTATTACCATAATATTAGAACTGATAATCAGATTCCTTATTCAGTATATCATTGGAATGTCGAGAATGCTGGTCACATAGAGGCGATGAAATAGCATGTGAATGAGATTACCTCCTGCTCCTTCTTGACTCCATCGGCCAGTTTTTCCCTCATCGAAGCAACGAGGATGCTCATCTGAAATTTGGCTTTCGGAATATGTACACCCCGGAACTTGTATGGAGTGACTCAAAAATCAGAAAAATAGCTCTCAGACAACTGCCGATTTGCATCTAACAGTTCCAAAGTGTCGCTAGCTTGGAATTGTGAGATGCCAAGCCGACACTTTTTCCTGTTAATTCTCACCTCGTTCTCTCTGCTCTCAGTCGCATTCAACCGCTCGATCGCCTCTTTCTCCTTCTCTTCTGCGGCCGTAGCCTTGGTCTTCTCTACCAAGAGCGCATTCTTCAACGTGACAACCACATCGTTCATCTAAATATTTTGACTTTGAAGAAGATACGATGTGTTGTCGACCATGCTGATTAACGCTACGTTGTCGGAATAGTCATGCCAGAAGCCCATTCTTTAATAAACTCTAGTATTCAACTCTCACCTCTTTCCCGCTGCTCTCGGCTGCGGTCGCATTCAATCGCGCTACAGCCAACTGCTCCTTCAATTCTTGAGCTTCGTCCTGGTGCTGTTTCGATACTTTGAAGGCAAAGTCGATAGTATCCACCGCGGCTTTGAGGTCCCAATCGAGCTCAACAGCCTGAATGTATCCGTGAAACTTCGAGGTGAAATCTCGCCACACTGGGTTGAATATACGATCCCTTATTTTCAGAATTACATTGAATCACTGACGGCAGCTAGCGTATAGTGGGTGGCTAATAGCCGCTCAAAGTCAATAGTAAAGTGCATTGTTCATCGTCCGTTGAGCCACCGCGGATAAATATTAAACGAAAGAGACAAACAATCTGAGCGAATTCGAGAATCATGGTGGCATACACTTGAGTTTCTATATCGGGAGTAAAATGCAATTCTCATTCGTCTAATCTCCGCATAGCGGCAGTCTCTACGAGCGATAGACAACCGCTCCGAGAGGATCAGACGAGGAAGAAATGCACTTTATTACCTTTTTAGAATTTCTAATAGATACCTTAGTCTGGCTCTGCTCTAAGTCCTCGCGCAAATGCGGCATGTCCTCGGCGACGATTTTCATGTACTGCAGCAGCTTCTTCGAGTTCTATAACAAATAAGACTCCAACGAAGAGAAATTAGAAAATCCTACTACAAGAAGAATGGAGCTAGAACCAAATCGATCAATGGTGGGGTGGGGTGAAAGACAAGTGTTCTTTTCATCATAATGATGTAAATGTCCAGTCTTTTTTCACCCCTGCAACCAAGAAGGTAGTTTGTTCGATATCAATGTTCGTTGAATATTTCGCACCTCTCCTCCCAAGAGTGCTTCCTTCATGTAGTTCATCTCCAACTTCATCGTCTCCATAGACTGGCACAGCTTGGCGAACGCGGCTTCTTCTGCGGCTGCCTCCTTCACCGTCGTTGTACGTACTGGCTCTGCAGGCTTCGGCTCCTCCTCCGTTGGCTTCACGCAAGCCGCATCTGAAACAGAAAATGTACCTTAGGGATTCTCAATCGGTAATAAAGCGCATTTCTTATTCGTCTAATCCACTCGGAGCGGTTGTCTATTGAACTTAGAGACAACCGCTCCGCGTAAATTAGACGAATGAAAAATGCACTTCTTTGCCGTTTTAGAAACCATAGTGAAAGTGATGCGGCTAGCGCATCACCATGGCTGCTAAGACAATAAAATGGTGTGATTCTTAGAGAGAAGGGTTGAACCGAGTCCAAGCAGTTCATCCCTATATGAACAATGCCCCCTAGCGCCATCGCTCAACAAAAATACTCATTATGGTGTTGGTTTATGGGATATGTTTCACAGAGGGTATATCTTCAAATAAATGGTAGCATTGAATTTTAAAATATCACCTCCAGCCACCACTTCGAACTCGTCGTCGCTTATGTTGTCAGTTGACGCAATCTTAGCTCTAGTGGTCATCTCGCTAAAAAGCCACAATTGAACAAGACAAGTGGTGGAAACATTATCGCGAAGTCCTGAAAATTTCAGCATGGAAAATCCAAGTACACTTCACTACCAGGGGTTCGAAACTGTTAAATTTGGCGTCATTCTTCTCCGCCGCGAGGTGGTCTATCATGGAGTGAGGCAACAGAGCTCCGGATAAGAATGAGGACAAATTAAATCGTTTTTGAACCACTATTCACTACTGACGAGACTCATTATAAGAGACAGAGATTACGGAACAAGTCACCAGAGACAAGGGGAACAAGAGGGGAGTGAATGAGTGAATAAGAGGTCTGGAATCTCTCCCTGATTGAGGAAGACCGGTCACAAATACCTTTGTTTCCTTTGCTCGTTTGTCTGGTGGCGTGGCCAAAGAGTCTGCCAGAAGGCTTGCCTTCGTACTCTATTCCGCTATTTATAACGGTGAACCGGAAACTGCACGAAAATGCTGAAGTTGAATTGGAAAATGAGATGTTTGGGCCTTTGTTCTACATACATAGTGGCACTGACACGGCTATGCATCTAGATTTCCTTTAATGGTACCTTTTTGTACCTTTTTTCTCTGGTACCTTTTTTGTCCAGACAAATCCCTAATCTTCTCCGAGCTGTTGTCTCTAAAGATCATAGACAACCGCTCGGAGGAGAATGGGTGAGGGCTATCTGAATTATCTGGACCACCCCCCGAGTTCTGACATTGCCCCTGGACGGGGCATCTTGAGTGTCTTGATATGTGATCAATGTGTTGTGCAGTCAAGATAGTTTTATTTTCAGCGCGAAACGAGAAATGTTTTCATGCTGGATGTTCCAATCGGACACAATCAAAAACAGTGAAAAATTGAACAAAATATACACAATAGGGGAATGCTACCTCCGTGCAGTAGGTGTGTTCTTGGATCTAATTGTAAAGACAAAATGCATCCGATAGTCCATCGTTCTGTATCTGCCCTGTATCTAGGCATGTGCGACCCTGAAGTAAATGTTTGTATCAGATGTTGGCATTATGACTAGTTACTCTGATTTGGGAGGAGTCTTCTTGCCTTCCAACTTCTTGGAGATCCGAACGTTGACGATATACTGAAAGATGTCTGAATTCATTTGTTTCTTCCTGCATTTTCATAAATAATTGAATTCACGGCGGCATTGCCAGCAATATGACATAAATAAGTAACCATTACATACTGGCTAGTTCTAGTTTCGAAATCAACTCCTTTCTCAAGCTGCTAACAGTTCACAGCTAACCTTTCCTTTCTTCGACCTGTGGTTGACGGCGAAGAAAAAGGGGCAGCGGCCACCAGGGCTACAATGCTTTGGTCGGTTTAGATAAGCGAAATCGTGTTACCGATACAGGCACAGGCGATCGTTATCCATTTGATCCAGTCCCACAGCGAATCCCAGCCTGAAAAGGGGAGGTCGATAGAGGTTTATGCCGCAAATGCCCTCATAACAAATATTTAAGTAGCGCTTAAAAGGTGACATGCCCAGCTAAGGAGTGATCGAATAACTGATGATAAAAAACCCTTGGATGTTTTGATGTCAAATGCACATTCAATGACAACGGGCATCTTCAGGTAACTAACCAATGTATCCCCATGGAATAGGATGTCGCATGCGAGTCATTTAGTGCATCCGTCGTGTCTCTGCTCTCTGCGGAGCGGTTGTCTCCAAAATTCAGACACAACTCGTCAGATGGTAGAGACACGACGAACTAAACGACACGCATGCGACACCTACCATGGAAATATCTCCGTCAGAACATTACATGTGCAATGTGTATGTGACACACCTGTCTTTTCTGAAGAGGGCGATGTAGAATCATCGGGTAGATGAAGAATGGGCTCTGTAAGCAATAGAGACCGTAAATCTCATGTCAATCGCAGGTGTAAGTGCATTCGTTCTCTCTACTTCCTCTCCGAGCAGTTGTCTATCAGTTGAAAGAGATAACAGCTCGGAGAAGAATTAGAGAGAACGAACGCACTTCGACAATCGATTGACATGCGATTCATAGTCTCTGGTAAACATAATGCTTTATCTACAGAAACGCACGAAACGCTTCATATAATCAGTAGGTGTTCTAAAACGGTTGTGCGATTCGGAATGCCGGTCCATTTGATTACTCGGCACTGAACGCAAATCACTTCCCAGGAGCATTACCGAGTCGGAATTTCGACCCGCGAGACTCCAAGACTCGCAGTGCCGATTAAAAACCCACAAATAACCAGTAACGGTCTGATGGTTGTGATTGCACAAATGAACAAATTACTGACCCCGCGGGCACAGCAATCACAAGATGATATTCTGATACTAGGGTTCTAAATCAACAAATATATTGTCAATCTTCTCCGCCGAGTAGTTGTCTATCGGGGTGAGAGGCAATTGCGCGACGGAGAAGAATGCTGACGAGAAATTTACCCATTTAGAACTCCTAGTTGATAATGGCGATGCGCAAATACTAACGGCTACAATAATCAAACTGGCAATGTAGTGCCATTTTTTCGTTGTAGGACCTTTGCGCCATAGTATTGAAATGTTGAAAATATTTGCTATGAAAGGTGCAGTATTTCTATTCTATCATTAAAATTCACCCTTTCCTTCGGTAGTAGAGACGCTCGTGGATGTATCTGAAACAGTTAAATATCATATATGTATCTAATTGGAAGTAATCCCCGTGCAATTAACATGCAAATTTAATTGTTTCAGGATAATTTTCGCAGTAAAATTGGGGGAAACTCAAATTGACTCAAAAATATTTAAAGAATCTCTCGCACGAAATGTTTGAGTGTAGAGTGAGCGCGCAACATGATTGGGGTTAATGTGGAAAGTCGAATGACACCGAATCAATCACAAATTTTTCGTGAATAGTATCAAGATATCTATCTAAGCTGATTATTTCGGAAATTCCATTGATGGAACATGAAGGCGATTGTACAGTCGAGAAACACAACTGAGCGAAGGAACGGTCGATGAAAAGCAGCAAAAGATGATGACTAAGGATACGATTGAGTGTTGAAGGGAGAGTTGGAGGACAAGGAGACAACTGAAATTACTACAACAAGCCATTTCTCATGTCCAAGAAACAGATAACAAAACGAGATAAATTGCGCGGATGCAGGAGTACTAGAGCTAGGAAAAAGGTTCAATGACCGTTCCCATGGCTATTCAGAATTTTGCCATTTTGCATTCCCATGCTTGTTCGTTTATGAAAATGCTAGATTTTACGATCACACGTTACGGTTTCTGTTTTATTGTCGGAATGAGAAAGAATTTGTTTTATTAAATTCAGTTAATGATGATATTAACATAGCCAAAGACGGTAGAATATCATCCTTAGAAACATTTTTCGACGTCATGGTCTTGTAGATACTCCAGAATTACGTATCTGAATGAGAAACAAAACATTTATGACAGTCATCTACGAAGCGAAAGCTAACTTCATGTCATAAGTGCGGTTGATGTATTCCTTGGGAATAGGGAAGCTCGTAAATCGGAGACAGTTCTGAAGGAAATTAGTGATGGCGTGGTCAATGGGAACGGAAACGAACCTCTTCCGCATTGCAGTCGTGAGTGATTCGAATGAAGGGAGTAAATGCTCCAATCTAAGAACGACAGAATGTGGACGACTACGCGATGTTCTTAACAGACCTTATCTGCACTTCCAGTCAACTTGAACTCTCCATCTTCATAGGTAAGAATTTGGGGTACCAGAAGTTGCCCTAAATGACTCTCGTTGTTGCAGTACGAAGCTCGTTTGGGATAGTCTCACACGGCTCATCCATCAGCTCCACAAACGTATACCGTTGTATCTTGTGGTTGCACACCACAGTTCCCTTTACTGTGATGCTCTGAACAGACAATTGCGTGGGATAAAGAAGGTTGATGAACCGGAATCGTCGCCTCCAGAAGGGCGGAACATCCAAAGAAGAAGAGAAGAAGAAGGAGCTTCATCGTCTGAACATAGGAAAGAGTAGAGGAACTAGTCAAACAGAGAAGAACAATATGGAAAGATCACAGGCCTTCAAAGGAAGAAAAGAATGAAGGTTCACGGCTTTCCCCCCTGATTATATATGGGTAATGACGATAGCAGAATAATGATTCAAGATTAGACGATCGACGAATGCACTAAAAGCACCAAATGCGACACCCTAGAAGATAGGCTAAGATTCCTCGATAGAGGTTGTTCGTCCTCTGAATAAAGTCATCCTCTCATGCACATGGATGACTAAATAGTTCGTTTTCGCACAAATTTCAAGGGGAAGTCCCCAGGGAATGCATTGGATGCAAACAATAGGTACATCCTACTCCTGGGCTATATTCGTTATTCACTGTTTCCAAAGAACAAGTCCTCCCATTCTGCCATAATTACATAAAGATATGATTTACGAGCGAAAACCTGCATTCCATCGTTGCAGCCAATTTGTTTATCGGCAGGGGTGAAATGAACGGGCCACAATGATAGAATTGATAATCCAATGGCGATCGAGAATACAAAGTTGACTCCGCATTTCTGCAATAATCCATATTTGCCCGTGTTTTGATGGAAAATGAAAATTAAACTTATTTTAAAATTATGTAGGGTGTCGCAAATAGGAATAAAGTGCATCTCATTTGCCTGTACGCATCAGCGACTCTTTCTATATCACACATCATACAAAAACGGTCAGAATGAGCGATCAGACAGTTATCACAGATCTTCTCAGAGAGTGAAACAACCACTGCCACAGCACTAGTCGCAAATCGAGAAGAAAACATTTTATCCCGACTATATCGACCACGCTGATCACGATGGTGTACTTCATTTTGCATGAAAATGCTTCGTTGATTTTATATGCCCTCAGGGTATTTCCTTCATTTTCTCATTTACAGTTGTTTTTTGCCCTGCTGCAATTCCTGAAGGTGTTAGAGGTCACATAGATGATGTTGCCATTCAATTTTGAGTTATGGTATTGTTACAAATTTTTCATATTTGGCATTTTCTAAGATTCAATTATTTTTCCTGTGAAAATTTTTCATTAATGGCGATGAGATAACAACGGATTTCAAATCTCCATACCGAAATCTATATATGGTATTTTTTCTAAACATAAAAGTGGTATGATCTCGTCCGCTACTCAGGTGAAGCAAGATCTTAGAAAAATTTCTGACACCAGGCATTTGCAAGGGCGTAAGGCAAATGATCGTGCAAAATTTTTCACAGAAAAAATAGTTGAATCTTAGAAAATGCCAAATATGAAAAATTTGCAACAATATCATAACTCAAAATTGAATGGCAACATCATCTATGTGACGTCTAACACCTCCAGGGATTGCAGCAGGGCAAAAAACAACTGTAAATGAGAAAATGAAGGAAATACCCCGAGGGCATATAAAATCAATGAAGCATTTTCATGCAAAATGAAGTACACCATCGTGATCAGCTTGGTCGATATAGTCGGTATAAAATGATTTCTTCGCGATTTGCGACTAGTGCTGTAGCACCCTTCTGTTCATTTTGCTCCACTCTCTCAGAAGATCTGTGTTACATATGATGTAGGGTGTCGCATATGAGTCTTTTGGTACATTCATCATGTCTCTACTCTCAGCGATGCGTCTGTATTTAAAACGCAGAGTCAACTGCAAGCTGAGAGTAGAGACATGACGAATGCACTAAATGACTCGCAAGTGACACCTTACTATGATGCATTTTACTCCCATTCGCGAAACCCTTCTATTATTCCTGTAAACTGAACTGAAAGGCAAGATTCATTTGACTACTTCAGTAAGACTCATTATCTTATGCAAAAGCACGAGTGGCGACTGTCTAACCGAAGAAATATCACGCAAACGAGAGAGTGCGTAGGAGGACGAAAAGTCGCCATGTGTACCAGCAAATGCAGTTCCGTTTACATGAATAATAAAATAGTAATATAACTGACCTCTATATCGTACGAGATATGTTGGGGGTTGGCTTGCTGTTGATCAGTCATTGGGCAC
>JACMIF010003317.1:0-14971 GCA_014805445.1 Diplogasteroides magnus
AATCGACCTGTCAAAACTAGAAATTTCTGTTTTTCCTCACAAAAAAGTTATTTGACTGGGGGAACTGGCGGATTCCGCCGGATTCCGCCGGAATCGCCGTGTAAGGGGCGGAATCCCTACCACTGCATCAGGGCTCAAAATGACAAAAATTGGATCAATCGTCTCTCGTAAGATTTTCTGTTTAATGCGAATGATGTTTTTACGAGATCAAAGTGGCTCCAAATCCATCAATTTCGACGCCCTGTAATACAATATGGCGACTGTATAATATACATCTCTGTGTATGCTCGTATAGTGTAAGGGGTTCACCGTTCGGTAAATGAAGGGAAAATGACTACGTGTGGAGACTATTCACCGGTCAATGCAATGTGACATCGGGATTCAAATGGCACATCAGAAGAAGAATTGATAATTATGGAATCTCAAGCCACTGCCTGGCTTCTTGACTAGGCTGCTGACGGCATTTAAAAATTGCATTAGCCAAGCAATGTTCTAGAAGAGCCAAAATAATCGTTTCAATTTCTGTGTGTAGTGAGGATTACTAAATGGCAGAAAGAATGGGATAAAAGACAGAATGAATACACGGGCCTGGAATGCTCTGTGTGGCTGAGATGCATCGGTGACTCCTACTCAGATCTGGGGGAGAGGGAAGGAAGAGTCAGGAGGGATTACGGTAGGGGGATGGAATAGTGCGCGTGCGAGTGTGTAGAGTGGTCGCCGTTTCTTATCCATCGTTTGTCGAGGATGTTAAATGATGGAGGTTGTGGGGGATGTAATATGGGAGGGGCGGGGACCGCATTGAGTGATTGACCCCTGAGGGGCCTTTCACTGTTTAGATGGAGCGTCTCCACCCGCGAAATTCGGGTTGTGCACCTGCAATAAAATGATTGATTCGTTGATTTTTCACGTTCTTAAAGCATTTCCTTTGGTTGGCCCAATTACAGGATCACGAACAGTGAATTTAACCAAAGTCTATAAAAGCACAACTAATTATGTTTAAATAGTTCGAATCTACGAAATGTGTTTCATGATTATTATTCCTGTAATCTGAACTGAAAGACAAGATTCATTTGACTACTTCAGTAAGACCCATTATCCTATGCAAAAGCACGAGTGGCGACTGTCTAACCGATGAAATAGCACGCAAATGAGAGAGTGCGTAGGAGGACGAAAAGTCGCCATGTGTGCCAGCTAATTCAGTTCCGTTTACATGAATAATACTGTAGTAATTTTCAATTAATCAATCAATTACTGATAATCGTGCACAGTATTCCTACATCTCTTTCGATTGATTCTTTTACCGTACCTCGATATCTCCTGTGGGAGCCAGTCCAGGGCACTCGTAGACCGAGAAGTTGTTCTCATCGTCGATGTCGTCTCCCTCGTCCTCCGACTCACCGGCCACTCCTGAATCAGGGGAATCTACCGTAATCGTGATTATGACATCATTGATCAATAACAGCTACCGTATTCTAATTATACAATCAATACCGGCGTTGTCCTCCCCACAAATGATCTTCTGTTTGGCCTGCTGATAGTGGTGCAGTTGCGCCTTGTACGCGAGTGTCTCGTCTCCCTGTTCTCCCTGAATCAGGATTTCAATCGATTATGCCCTTGAATACGGTATCTATTTCCTGAATCAGTAGAAGGTTTCTCAGATACCGTACCTTGATGACCTTCTTGGCGGATCGTGGTCCGGTTCCAGCATAAGGGGCGTACTCCTGGTCGTCGGGCTCATCGCGACGACGACTACAAACAATTCAAAACATATTCTCAGCTCATTAGCTGAAAGATATTACAAAACGTGTATCGTCAGTCAATTCTCACCGGTAGAAGATGGTTCCTCCTACGAGTCCTCCAATCATTCCGACCACCATAACAGTTCCGACGGCTGTAATAAACACAGTAGGTCCGTGGTTTATTTTTAAAAACATTACTGAACACTTTATGCTAAATTCAGTTGAGTATTTCCAATAGCAGCCATTCATATTGTTCAAACATTGGGGGTTCCGAAATTGGCAGTGGAAAGGGGAGAAGGCAGAAAGACATTGCGTGTGATGCAATAGGAGAACATGCACAAACAGAAAAGGCCGAATGAGCAAAATATGGGGGCGAACGGTTTTGGATGATTTGTTAGGAATTATGGATCCTATCTGAACTGTTATTCCTAGTACGCATCTCACAGTTGGATGCCACCCTGGTCTCTCATTTTTACATGATATTTCGTCGTTACGGAATATGTTTCAGCTGGGAGATAAAAAGACTAGAGCAACAGTTCAGTTAGGATGCATAATAGTAAAATGCATCATTTATAAAAGTAACGAATAAAGTGATGATTACCTAGATATAGTAGTCCTCCATCTCCTTTGATTCTCTCGACTCGAACCTCATTGAGTCTTCTCTTCTCCATTGATGGAACTGCTTTCTGCATTCGAGACACTTCTGGATCCACAAAGGAAACGAATTCACTCTGCAATGTTGACTTATGTTATGGGTTCTATCTTGTTTTTGACAAGTTATCATTCTGAGAAAAAGTCACAGGATCTCTCAGCCATATATTTTGGATACCCGAAAAGGGGCAAAAGATCTCGTAGTCGGCAGGATCCGAACCTACGCGGGCAAAGCCCAATTGATTTCTAGTCAATCTCCTTAACCACTCGGACACGACTGCTTGAGAGCTCGCCTTATCATGGAGCAATACGTTTTAGTTTCCCCTCACTTTTGCGCGATTATCTCATGGAGACAAGTAGAAAAATATATTTCTGTTGTTGGGATTGAATATTCAGTTGTTCGAACTGCGCAGTAAGGGCATGACATTTTTCACTATATATAAATAAATGACTTCATCACTTTCAACTTTTGATGGGAATTATTCGATTTGATGACATAATTGTAATATTAACCTGTCCCTTCTTCTGTGCAGTTGGTGCAGATGCAGTGGGTTGAGATTCGACTGTCTCCTCATCGACTTCTTCTTCTGAATACATTTCTTGTATTTTGCAAACGATGACCATTGTATTCATGCCACTTTTTAATCTTTCCATTGGTCAACAATCATGAGTCATTCACTGAATTTCGTCCCACCAAATACCGTGACTCATTCATAGAAGCAAACAAACTTGGTCATGTCCCATCTTTTTCTGAACTGTGGTCCATCCAGAGTATTTTTCCGCTTCCATACGCTCTCTTTTATCGCTGCATCAGGCAAAGAAATGAGTGTGAACAACCAACTTTCAGTCTATCCGTCCTATCTTCTAAAAAATAAGCGTAATCGGTTGCCTCCATTATGAGAAAGAGAACAATCGAGGAGAGAGACGGAATGACATGGAAAGAATGTCTTCTCTAGATCCCCCATGATATGCATGACCTTTTCTGTTCAGAAGAAAGGCTATTTGTGGACGAAAGACAGACACGTGACATGCACTTTACATCCTAATGAATGCCCTTGAATGAATTGAGTGAATAGTACAAGAGACACAGGTAGATATCACACACCAGATGGCACGGTTGACAATAGGAGACCAGAGACTAAGCAATACACTATGTAATGGAATACGTTTCGGGGCAGAGTTTTATATGATAATTTGTAATTCACAAAAGTCTCACTAATAGGAGCGTGCAGATTCACTGTATACATGGGTGCCCACTCTTGGATAGGAGGAGAGATCACATGTAATTCCCACGACATATTCAATAGAGACATGATACTTTCACGGCATTCATAGAACAGTAAATAATAAAGAATAGTGTATCTCAACTATCTAGTTATTGGCACCAGTGATCTTTCTCGAATGAATGGGATAAACAGTTCTCACCTTGTTTGGGTTCCAGTTCCATCTCCATCTTTTCCTCCTTGTTTTCCTTCACGGGAACTGACTGCTTAAGGGGCGCGGGAGCCTACAATTGATCCTTCGAACTTTCATTTTCCTGATAAAAAATTAAATTTATTTATTTACCTGCACCTTGACGTTCTTGTCCTCGAAACCGGGAATCGCACGGGGCTTCTGCTGAAAATAATATATTTTAGTTCTAGGTCACTTTCATATTAAATCTTCAATATGTTTCAAGCATTGCGTAAAAAGCTAATAAGAATGCCATATCACATTCTTGTTCATATCTTTTTCAGATGTTCAAACTTTATATCCCAACCTCCTTCTGGTCTTCCAGTTCCTGTGCCATCTCAGCGTATCCCTTCTCCATCTGGGCCATAATCTGCTCCAGTTCTTCCTGCAGTGAACTTTGCTAAACATCGGCTACAGTAGTTTCCCCATTATATTGTAGAACGTCGATCACACGCACCTGTTTCATCAACTCATCAGCAATCTGTATTTCCTGTTGCTCGCGGGCAGCCTCCTCCTCGAGTATTGCCTGCAATATACAATAGTCTTATGTGAAACATCATCGACTACTGTAATCACTGACACAACTATCTAATCCCTCTTATGATCCATTCCCTTCACACTAACTCTAGTAGTCCAGAATAAATTCTCTTTTCCCATCAGTTTCCGAACGCATTGGAATAAAGTCCAAATTAAGTGAAAAGTGCACTTCTAGGAAAGAGAAGAAGCGGAAGAAAACGAGACGGAATGAGAAAGCTTCGATGAGAAATTAGGGATTAGTGCAAAAAAATTCCGGTGTTTTGAGGTTCCTTTTAAATAGATTCCAAAGTCTATTCCATAAGGTGTCGCATTCGGGTATAAAATGTTTCATAGTTCTCGATCACGAATTCGCAAGGACAAAAACTTATATTTTACATACTTCAGGTATGTCCGAATGCGAATGCCTACTGTTCCGTCAAGTCTCTTCCGTCTTTTCACTTATGCTGCTCTTGCACACAAAACAAGTATATTCTGAGTCCTCTCCACTTTCCTCTATCTTGTACTCTTCAATTCAGAGACCCCACAGGAATCTCTTTCTGGAGATCCTTTCGTCTTTGGCTACGTATTATGTGAACATGTTCGGTCCACATCCAGAATTTCATTGAAGCAACTTTCCAATGGCTTTCAAATTGGGTGTGCCGGATATGTTTCAATGAATTTTGTGGCTAATTTCGGGGCTCCGATGGTCTTTCACATTCCTCTAATCTTATTCCCTTCAAGAATCATATTTCTTGCAAGAATACCTCTTTTAGTCACGTTTCTTCCCCGTCTCATGCTAGACATACTAATTTGACTGTGAAAGATTAGTGGTACATGCATTGTTCACAGTATGAGTATACTCACACTGACGTAAGAAAGGAATTATCCCAAATACTGGTTCGTTTTTAATTCCATCTGTCTAATCAAGAAGCAATGCTTTTACTGCTCATATTCTTCTAATGTCATAGACAGGGACGAGAAAGAATGACTCCAGAGAGGGAATAGGAGGGAATTGAGCTACTACTACTTACTCTTTACTGCCTCATTCCCAGTACATTCCTTCTCTCTTTGCATACACAATGAACCTCATGGCCACAACTTCTTCCTCCACTCATCGATCACCCCCCCCCTTCTCTCTTATCTCTCCTGGCATCGTGCCAACGCTTCATTCCTGGCTTGCTGCCAACACGAAAAGCCCCCCTCAAGGGACAAAGCAAGTGCTTCCCACAACAACAATGGCCCTCATTACATTATAGCCTCGGACAGGCGTCTGCACTACAACGACAAAAACAATTCCATAACTACAGAACCGATATTGTGTGGGAGGAAAATGGTGTTTGGACTATTCCAGGACAATTGGCTCTGTGCCAATTTTTCAGTTGTATTCTGCTATCTTTCAATTGATGAAGAAGTCGTTGATTGTCAAATGAGAGAAGGAAAAGCTCTTTCTCGCCCCACAACCATCCATTTGCCTCCCGTGCGTAGGCCGGGAGCGCATAATTATGTAGAAAGAGAGGCTCCTTGTGACTTCTCAGCCGTGTCCCCGATATTGCCGTTCAACCCCTCATAGGGACTATGGCAGAAGAAGAGGCACAGAGAGGGTCTAGACTCGTGTAATGAAAAAGCGCCTTGCTTTCGGAGTGATTGGAAACCTTTTTGGCCCTTCGCGGTTCTTGTTCGGAATGTCATTCACTTTATAGGGACTTTGAATGGATTTGTCAGTCTGTTTTGTACCTTCTTTTGTCTCGAATCCACTCTTTACAACACAACAATGAAAGGCGAGAAAATGATGTGTCCGTGACACCTATAGAGATAACAAGCAGGAATACGACTAGGGATGGACTTCCAGTCACTGTCTACCACTTCCACTCTTATGTATGGACGTCCTTCACTTCCCAAAGATAACCACTCCCGGGAAGAGCCTTAAGGAGGCAGAAGGTACTTCCTTTCAACACTTTTGACTCCGGACGTCATACGGGGAAGCGTCTTTTTCTCTTCCCTCTCTTCGTTTCCCTCTTTCTCTCGCTGGATTTAGATATCGAGAGGACGGCTTGATGCCTTAGAGAAGAGAATTCCAAGAATTCTTTCAGAATGTGTTCAGGCATGTGAGGGGATAAAGACGCAGAGGAGATGGAAGTGAGAGTGCAGACAGTTAGAATCGTCCCCACATTCCAGCACTTCCATATTGTGTGTTCAGCCACCAACAAACCATTCATCCTCTTCCCCTTTCATCGCGAGTGATTACATTGAGGGATTTCGAAATGAAAACATGCACAATCTCTCCCTTTTGTATCCCCCAATTAGAACTTTCCACCTGTGAAAGTGGAATGGAAATCTCACTGTAAACGTGTTCAAAAGGGAGTGAATCAGATGACTCTTGGAAGAGAAGAAGAGAAGGGAAGGATAAGACAAGACTAATTGGATCTTCTTCTCTCTACAGGATTCTCTACACGATTCCCTCCTATGCGATCGTCTCTAATGACATACTCTACACATTTCGACCCCTCAGGGGGCTTCATAGGGGGGCTTCGAATGGTGTCCACTTCCATATTCCTTCTCTCACAGAGTCGAGAAACATCGAGTTCTCTCCCCCTCCCCTACTTGTTTGTTACCTGGGTAACACATTCAAGTGAAGAGAGCAGGCCTCGACCCTTCCACGGACGTCACATGGATAGACGAGGGCAATCAATTATGAGAGACATCGAAAGTACGGTAGACTTATTCGCGGGACCATAGGGCTACTGTACGCAAGTCTGATGAATGCAATAAGTAGCCAAATTCGGGACTATCTATTCAGGCTTTGGATGATATTCGGCATGAGGAGTCAAAAGATTAAGCAGCGTACTGAATAGTCGACCTCGAGATTTTTTGAGATTACTGTAGGTCCGTGCACCCCATAAATGATCAAATCTTAGAACAAAAGGGCCGTCTTTATTCGAGAACCATAGAATCCCCTCGAGTCTCCCGCAGCGCTAATAAACCTCATTTGTCCTATGCAATGCATTGAGAGAAAACGAGGAATAAGCCAAGGAAATTCCCAAATGGATTTCGATTACCACGTACCGAGACATAAATGGCAGTGGGAATCCCCTTTACATACACGGCAAATATTTTCTGAGACCATCATTCATTAGAGAGAATTGTTTGGTGGAGAAGGATGCCCTGAGGGCTAATAGCTTCTAAGGAAAGAGAGAAGATTCATATGGAAGAATGATGCATAAGAGAGACTCTATTCAGTCCCGAATAATTGAGTACGCGAGGGGTAATTGCGACTGAATAGACAGACTAGAAAGAACGATAACCAACACAAGACAAAAAAGACAAAAAAGACAGAAAGGCAGAATATACCTGGAGGATCTGTTGTCTCTGTTCATCTTCTGCTTGCTGCGCATAATAGTCATCATCCGGTACTGCATTATTGTTGGCCGCCGATCCGGCTTCTGGAATCCGGAATAGTGAAATGGTGAACGGGGGACTAAGAAACTGACCTGAGAAGACGGAGGCGGTGGTTGTCGTGACCAGAAGGCCAACGACAACGACGATCAGCGCGTCGCCGCGCCACATCCCATATGAAGGGGGTAGAGAAGAGAAGAGGGAGGGGGAGGGGAGACTCTCTCTACTCTCTCAGTCTACCCTTATCTATCTTCCACTCTCTAGAGGGGCTCGATCGATGCCCGATGACGTCGTCCAGAGAAGAAGCAGAAGAGAAGGACTGCCTGCAATGTCATGAGGGTTCTCGAAACGAAGGGAGGGATACGGTAGAAGGGAACGGCAGGTAGTGCGATTGGACAAAGAAACAATAAAGAAGTCACTTATTAACAGTAAGTGAAAGATAAGGGCATTCTGATGTGGTCAGCTGATTAGCAAGAAATGACTACAGTCTTTCCATTTACAGTACTCTCTCACTCTCAACTTTCGTGGTGAGACTCTATAAGCATCTAAGAGCTATGGAATCCTCTCCTCATGTGAGTGAACACGTCTCCATAGAGACTTATCTCAACATTAGACGGACTGGAAACTTATTCGATTACGGTAGTCTCTTTCGCGTCAGGAGTCAGCATACCTTCGTCTTCAGGGCCTGGCAGTCAGGGTCTTCTGTGCGAGAAAGGGCAGAAGAGGGAAAGATGGATTTCCCCCGTTTTTGAATGGGGGGAAATGGGGCGAGAGACGTCGTCTTAGTCACCAGGAGAAGAAGAAGAAAACGTTCGTCTCTTTCAGAAAGCGACAATTGATCCCTGATTGATATTCTCTGTTCTTTATGTGATGATTCTCTGCAGAGACTATTCACAGACACTATTCTCCAATGTTTTCCATGCAGGAGAAATTCAATATGCTTGCAAGACTGAATGGCGTCAGAAATTCCGTGCTGAAGTCTACACTCCCTGCATTTTCTCACGAATCTACAACCTCGTCCATCGAAGGAACGAGAGGAGTTCAGACGACCACTAAGGACTCCCTTTCTCCATAGCAAAATGGAAGGTTGTGCCATGTGAATGCAAAAAATGATGGCGAGTTTGTCCATTTCATCAGTATGGCGCAAAATCCAAGGCGCAGCTGTCTTTCACACGTCTTCTCCTTTATTCACATCCTCATTCAAAGTCGTCCGCCCGAATCTTTTGAATCTTGCAATTTGCTTAACAAGAAGATTAAGATGAGAAATAGAGTTTATCCAGTCTCTCTCAAAAATGACGAGAGGGACTCTCATTGGTTGGATTGCATTGCTTTCATCTCTTCACTGCAGATGATGTATCTCCTCTCTCTGGGAATGGGAAGAGAAGACTGGGGTTCGGGATACGAATGGACATTCCTCTATCATTCTCTTCTATTGTGACATCACTCAATGGAAGGAGAAGGGAGTGAATGGAAGGGAGGACTGAATGGGTCGAGAAGACGAATGGAAGGGGAAAACTGAGAGGGGAACACAGTCACATGCACATTTGTCATGGAAAGAATTGAATGACATGTCCGAAATTGGACTGTCAACGTGTTTAATGGCAATTAGGCTATGGACTATTGAGCCATAACAAGCGAGAGATGTGGCCAATTCATCATATTGGCTCAACTGTCCAAGGGGTAGTTTGCCTAATCTTCCAGGGCTCTTCCGTTCCTGGCAGACAGACCATGAACATGGCTGCCTTTGACATGTAGAAACCTTACCATGCATGAGAAAGGGTGTTTAAAATAATGATGTTTGAAACGTGCACTGTGAGTCGCAGCTTAAATGTATACTTCATCGTTATTGCGCAAATGTCCATGGCTGACGCATCGTTAACCCGTGAGCCTCATTTATCATCTCACTTGACAGTCATGGGGAACAGACACAAACACTCAGGTTAGAGACCTCTGTAGACACAAGACTCATTCTTCTTTCTGTCATGCTTGAGTAATGAACTGGACCCTTATATGAGACTGTCCGCACTTCATTCAAGGACATCTGTACTTGTTGCAATGAGAATGACTTGATGAAAGAAAGAAGACCTTTAGTTCATGATGTTATATGAATCATAACTATCACATAAATTACATAAGATGTTGTCATCCCCTCAATGCCTACAAATGAGACTCAGACATTTGCGTTGAGGCTAAGCTACGCCTATGGATGAGTGCGTCATTGACATCAAATGCGCATATTTTTATAGCATCCCTGTTCAAGAGATGCTTCATAGTGAATTGAACATCTATATAAACAATTCTTGCAAATGACATGACTTGATGTTGAAGGGAGGGAAAAGACCTCATCACTTCCTGTTGCATAGAATATGGAGAGTTCTCTAATGGGATCGAAACGTTCACTGCA
Organism: Diplogasteroides magnus; assembly: GCA_014805445.1. Classification (NCBI taxonomy): domain Eukaryota; kingdom Metazoa; phylum Nematoda; class Chromadorea; order Rhabditida; family Diplogasteroididae; genus Diplogasteroides; species Diplogasteroides magnus. The sequence continues at coordinate 10,156 of JACMIF010003317.1, forward strand.
ACAAAGGGAACACGAAAGGGTAAACCCTACTGGGAATTCGGACTGAACACAACATGCGCATTGCTTGTTTCATCTTTAGCCAATTCCGATTGTGTCAAATTGCAAACACTCTAATAAGAGTAGGTGAAAATGAGCAGATGCTTACGTCATTGGCTTTTCAATCAGGATTCGCATATTGCTCTCCGTTTCACCTGTCTGGACACGTGAATGTGGTTGATTGAAGTGATACAATCCCCATTGGTTTGACTTGTCTCATGTCAATTCCCCCTCCAATGTGATGTTGTCTATGCGATTAGGAAACCCTATAACATGAAATCCCTGTCTACATTCCACTGTTTTCTCACACCCTAACAACGCGAGAATCCATGGTGCATATTCTCTGTTTCGATCTGAGGGATTCCTGATTATGTGAGAAGCCGTGGAAATCTTCTATTATTCCTATCTACCACCTTCACGTCTGGTTTGAATTCCAAGAGGGAGAAGCCGGAAAATGAAAGACAACGCCTTCACAATTACACATGATGAATGACCACTAATCGGTATAAGAGATCATGCAATTAGAAAGCGAATAAGACGTTAGCTCACAAATATCAGGGAAAATCGCCGAAATGTTCATAAATGATCTCTTTGCCCCTTCATCCACCAATCATAAATAGAGTGGAAGTGAACTGACGTTGTACTAATGACTTATTCAGACTAAATCCTCTCTTTGAGCGACGCACGTATGTATTCAAAGGCCCTTTTTGGAGTTCGCGGTCCCTGGCACAGAATAGAGAAGAGTCTTCATTTCCTTCCGGTCCCGCTATTTTCGATTCTCTTTTCACAGCTAATATTCTCCCCCATTGAAATGGATGCGTAAATCCGGTCTAAAATGGGAATGCGAAGGCACGTTATCAATGCGGTTATCATTGAGGTCATGTTCGTTGTAGGACGCCTACGACATCTCAAACATGTTTGTTCACCAACCACGACCTTTTATTCTGATATCAATGGACTGTTATATCGGATACAGCAAGTACCTGCATTATTCAGAGAAAAGGACGATGTACGGGACTTCTAAGAACTCGGAGAGAACGAAGAAAGGATTTCATTAATTTGTTATGAAGCCCTTTCACATATTTCACGCTGACTGAATGAACTAGTGAGAAAATGGAACAACGAACTTTTGCACGTTACGAAACGGGCAAGAGACACAATGGACAGTAGCGACGTAATGATTAATGAAATAAATTAACCATGCGATGACAACGCATCTGTCCATATATCCACTACGCATATGTATTTGGCGACAGTTCTCTTTCTTCCAGCGAAACACTTCTTGCTAGAGGAAACGGTAGATTCTTGCAAGAAAATCACGCTGGTTGATCATGATTATCTATGAATAGACAAAAATAATGTGCGCAAGTCATGCATGCAAGGAGTGAAAGCGAAGAGGAAAACATTCGGAAGAAAGGAAACTTGAACTGACGATGAATGGGAGGGATGAATATGGAATGATGTCAGATAAGAACAATTAAATTACGGAAGAACCATAATCCAGGGTAGGGAACTACTTATGGACTGACTTTCGTCTGTGCACTCATTCGACCGGTCGTCTTTGATGCTCGAGAGCGAATGATACACCGGTGCACGGACGAAAAGGAGTCCATAAGTCGTTCCCTAGTCCAGGGTGGGAATACTCAAATCATTGTCAGTTCTAGGACCATACATCAGGAGGAAACGAATTGAGGACCAGGAGTAAGCAAGGAAGGAGACTTCACTACCGGAACTGAATGGAGGAAGTATTCAGAGTACGGAAGAAGGCCTGTAGAATACATGAAATTACAGGGAAGGAGAAGGAAACGAAGACCAGTCGGAAACAAGAAGAAGAAACAACAGAGATCGTGTACGAGGAGATATGTTTCTGTGCTACTCAAATGAGAGATGACTACAAATAACGATAGAGAAATCACAATGTGAATATGTGGCTTCCTTATGAATGCGTGACTTGTGCGACGATACTGAACACGAAGAATTATCCCGATGAAAATGGGACGATGATGCATGAAGGGAGGTGAGTGACATCGGCACATCAAAATCATCACATAACGGCTCAAGTCTATTTCACCCATTATACATAAATGTTTCTTTGTTGTCTTTCACCCATGAAAAAATGTGATTATGTAAAGTGAAAATAATTTATCAGACTACAACTGTTATTATTATCCAGATCAAACGTCTACACTCATATTCAGGAAAGATGTTATATGAGGATTGCCTATGACTTCAACATTGGATTATGATGGAAGAGAGAGACCAAAGGAGCATTCTTAGTGTTAGCGTTAATCTTCGTAGATAGGAGCATATTCGGGGATCGAACGGAATTATCGACTGCTATTCAGGCACAGGCTCACACTTGTTTCACTATGACTCAACAAGTTTCACACAAGAAATTTCATCGAAAAAAAATGAATGTCATATCAATTTATCGCTTTTTAGAGAAAAGTGTCCACGAAGTTGTCTGTGAACACTCTCCATTCAACTTTTTTCACATAAGGAACCCTCAATCACTACAGTTTCTTACAATCTTGCAAATTAAACTTGGGATCAGTTGCCAACAATCCAATCAAAGTTCCAGCACACATCCGGGTACAAAAAGGAGTGTGATACTTGGAGTGTCGCCTGGGGCTACGAACTGTCGATGAATGAATTATATCACGAGGAGAGAGTGTTGATTGAATACAATCTACATTAGAGGAAGGGTTGACTCTCACAACATTGACGTAGAATCAGAAAGAATAAGATGACAGGGAAGTGTTCTGAGAATCTCTTTGCTTATATGGTCTTGCTTTCATAAATAGGAAGATTACAATTAGAACGTATTCCAGAAATACTCGCTACAAGAGATGAAGAAAGTTTTTACGGAATCAAGGGATATTCGGGCCTTCTGCTGGCTTTTATTGCCTTCATCACTACGTTGAGGACTACACTGAAGTAGACATCTTCAGGAAAGTGATTACCATAGCTAGCCATTTAAGGGAGTTCTCTGTCTACCAGATAATATGTCATAATTTTCGTACCGTAACAAATTTATGGCATCGAATGATATTACAGACCAATGGTTTCAAAAGAAAGGATAAATACCGACAGAAATAGCTGAAGAAAGGATCAAAAATCAAGTTAGACGCTTCTCGAAGGGGACAAAGCTTCAATGGGTGGCTGAATGAATAACGTCTCCCTCGTTTGTGAGGTGGCAACAACAATAATATCTTTCCTGGGCCGTGCACTCAGTCTTCGACCCTACTCTCATGAGCTGCTATCCCATTCGCCTTTAGTACTCTATGACTAACTCGACAAAAACAAGAGAGCAACCATGTTGAGGGGAAACCGTGACAAGGGCTGTTCATACGTGAATGAATGCAGATGAAGAACTTAGGGGCGAAAAGTAAGAATTGAATGAAGGGGTGATATCCTCATGAGATAACAACATCGGCAATAGTCTTTGTGATACGATTTTCTTCTGAATTTTAGACAATGTAAGTGAAACAGAACAGGAGAGGAGGTCCAAAGTCTAGTGAAATTACATCAAATACATCAGGCCTTCTAACTCTCTATTGTGAAGTGAAAAAGGGTCTGTCAGACAGGCTTCAGGAAACACTGGCCATCTTTTGCCAATGGACAAAGGACCAACTGACTGATGAATGTTTGCCGTTTGCCCATTCCTATGAATTCATCAGAGACGAATTTCCGGCGAGATACAGAAAGAAATGAAGAGACGCAGACAATCAGTCACTTCCCCATTCATCTACGAGTCTTCCTGTGGAGAAACCATAGCATTGGGGTTTATTTCCTCTCTTCTGATCCTTCCTTCTGTTGGAATGAGAGACAACAATCAATGTTGAGGATAATGTCAGCAGATATCATTTCCCTATGGCGCAGGTGTGTTTGGGCGTGTGGCTAAATCGAGCTGTCATCCTGTGTGTTGAAGATGAGAGAGTCCCTGAGTATCTGCCCGATGCTCTCACGATACTCTTGTTCAAGAAGGGAGATCCATGTGTGATCACTAATTATCGTCCGATTTCCCTTCTCAACAGTATCTACAAACTGTTCACGAAGGTGATACAGCAACGATTACAGAAGATTCTAGACGAATCACAGACCCCAGAACAAGCCGGATTCAGACCAGGCTATTCGACTGTGGAACATATCTTCACTTTACAACAAGTGATAGAGAAGCATAAAGAGTATTCCGATTATCTCAATTCGAGAAAGGAATATCTCTATGCCATGTTTATTGACTTCTCCAAAGCGTTCGATTCAGTTGAGTACAACGCAGTATGGAATGCTCTGCAAGAACAGGGCGTTCATAGTTCTCTCATCACCATCCTGAAGGAGATATACCGCGTTGGAAAATCCAATGTGAAAGTCAATGAGTCAAATGTTCCCATCGACATTGAGAGAGGTGTGAGACAAGGTGATACCATCTCACCTGTCCTTTTCACTGCATGTCTAAGAAGAGTGTTCAGCATGCTAGACTGGGGAGAGAAAGGTGTAAAAGTGAATGGACAGTACCTCTCCCACCTTGCCTTCGCTGATGACATTGTCGTCTTTGGAAGGTCAAGGAAACAGCTAATCGAAATGGCTAAAGAACTGGAGGATTCAGCCGCTGCATCTGGATTACGTATCAATGCGGGAAAGACCTTATTCATGACCATGTGTGAAAGTGCACCGAGTCGAGCGCCCATTCAATTGGATTGTGGCCTGATCGAGTGTGTAGACCATGTGATCTACCTCGGTCAACAAGTCAATATGCAATCCGATTTGACCGAAGAGATCA
>JACMIF010003319.1:0-14969 GCA_014805445.1 Diplogasteroides magnus
ATTTGAACTATCAGGGATGTAGATTGGGTCCTGGCGCATCACATATCAAAAATCTGCGGGAGGTTTTTTCCATTTACTCGAGATATTTACGCTGAAACGAGGTCACAATCACTTTTGTCGCTGTCTTGAACAAATAGGTTGTCCAATCTGGACAAAAACTTGGATTTACACATAACTTACTTTTGACGCTCTATCTTTTGACTATGCCACATGCGGGTTAAATATGAAGTTTAAAAAGTTGATCTTTGATCTTTGATCTTTATCCAAAAATTACGAAATCGCGGCTGAAGTGTATCCCACCCGTGGGGATGTTACTCTGAAAGATTCAGACCCGGGAAAATTTTTTGAAGGTGTGTGCCACCCCTACCTCCGGTCTTACAGAGAACGTGTTTTCAACTTATGAAACATGCATATATACAAATATTCATGAACGAAACACAGGAGTATTCCGAATAGGGATCGCATTATGGAACGTTATCGACAGCCGTTCATTTCTGCCCATCTAACTTCATTCCTAGCGGTAGTCTCTGCATAGTGAGATACAACCGCTAGGAATGAAGTTAGACTGTCAGAAAAGAACAGCTGTAAATAATGTTCCATAATGCGATCCCTAATTATGAAAGTTGCGCGATAAAGATGAAATGAACAAATGAGACATCGCTCTCAGCATTCACTGCGCATCTCTCAATTGTACAATTGTGGCGCAAATGCCAATGGCGTTCAATTCTTACACCCTCAGTCTCAGAGAAATAAGTAGATGCGTTTCATCATCATGCAGCACTTTTCAACGGTTTTTCATCCCAGGCCAGGCTCAGATTATTTCTGACCCTTAGCATTAGAGCTAGCTACTAGGACTAGGCTTAGAGGGATACGGGAGCTGTGAAGGGGTGATAGTGCCAGAATTGCAAGAACCTCGCGCTATATTGCATTAGCCTAAAGTCATGGAGTACTTTTCGTACGGTTTCCTTTCCAGTTGGACTGTCTACCACTATTCTGGTTAGCTTGAAGCGGTTTGTACGAATGAGGCCTGACTAGCTAGCAGTTTCGTCTGTCACAGAAGCCATCATTTGGGCTTCGGTCCCTGCATCATATCATCAAGTATCTTCTTGCGGTTCTCCTCATAAGTCAAGGAGCCTTGGACGTTAACCGAATCAGGATTGGGTGGTTCAGGTAGCAAGGCGGTGTTGGTCCTGCTTTCGTCCGTATTGGATGACTGTCGCTGCGAACGACGAATTCTTCGATTGTGCAGTTTCTGAAATATAGGATAATATATATTTCCTCATAATTGCCCTGCAGTGATTGTGCGTGACAAAAAAGAAATAAAGTCGTTTGATTTTTTATATTATACAAACAATTACCAGGGTTTCTAAAACGGTAGCAAAGTGGCATTTCTCATCCGTCTAATTCACTCGGAGCAGTTGTCTAGTGTACGTAGAGACGACCGCTCCGAGGGAATTAGACGACATAAAAAATGCACTTCTGCTTGCTTTCCCACACCTTAGCAAATACCTTAAGGCCAAAGCCAATGCAGCAGAGAAGAATGACGAATGCAGCCACGACTGCCGCAATGATAAGCAACAATTCCCGTCCCTCCGCTTCTCCAACGTTAGGTTGAACAGAGCCAAGAGCCATGTGGGCGCCTGAATTTAAGCGAGGGTGTCGCATGCGAGTCTTTGATGCGTTCGTCTTGTCCTTTTCGCGGAGAGATGCGCAAATGGATCGAACGTTTCGGATTCAAGCGAAAGCGCAGCAGTGGCGTGTCGCATGTGAGTCTTTTAGTGGATTCTTTATGTCTCTACTCTCAGCGGTGCTGTTGCGTATAAAATACAGACATAATCGCACCTCAGAGAGTAGAGACATGACGAATGCACTAAAAGACACACATGCGATACCCTAAGCAGCGGAATTACGAGGAGGCGAGAATTTGAATTGGAACTGTGGGGTAAAAAGGAAGAACGCCAAGGAGCCATGTGCATGTTTTGTTGTGGACGCGCACCTCTCCATTTCTCTCGACTCTCTCGCTTCCCTGTTGTCTCTCCCTCTCCTCTCACATCCTCCCCTCTCTCCATTCACACAATATCTCTTTTCCCTCCCTATCTCTGCCGTCTCTCAACTTGTAGTGCTCTCTCACCTTATTCTTCCTCGCTGCTCTGCTTCTTTCACACTCTCCAACAGGACTGTTCATCATTTCTCTATTTCTATCTGTCCGATTCTCGATTGTTTCTCCTCTTGCTCTTGTTGAATCTCACTCCTACTATATCCTGTCCATCACATCTTTGCATCAGTGTGCAACATGTTTTTTGTATTGTCGTCTCAAGTATTCACGAATTCTGGTTCTATAATAAAGACGATTATTTATGGTACAAAACGAAGTAAATATTATACATATGAATATGACAAACTCGTATACAAATGATGTTCGAATCACAAAATTCGGGTGAGAAACAATTGCAGCTAAGAATATATACATAGACAAAAGCATGCCTCAATGTTGGGAGTGGACTCCCGCGAAACCATATGTCGCTATCTTCATTGGCGGCTACACATAATTTTTTTTAAATTTAAGCTGTAACAGAGCTTCGCTGGACATAATCGCATTAAAGAAGCCGTAAACAGAGTTGTCCCATCGTACTAGACGACTGCTTTCAAAATTGCATAGAAAGTTTCAAAGTGCAGCTGTCGTTTCAAACTCAACTGATTTGCATGTGACGAGACGTCTCGCGAGTCATTTTTACGAATTCCCGCGCGGTCGATTCCAGGGAAGCTCCAGGGAAGCGCGGGAATTCAACTTCGAATTTGAATAACGCGGCGAGGAAAGAATTTTGAGAGATGAAAATTTGCGATCCTACATAATCGAACATGCTCTACAACGCTGCGCTTCCAGAATAGTTGACCCAGAATCTCCCCCGACGGCTTCTTTAAGGTTTCAAAATCGATAGCAGAATGCATTCGTATATCGTCAAATCTCATATCGCGCCTTGTCTCTCGCAAGGATCAATCGGGCGCTCGGCAAAAGTTACTTTTAGACGAAAACCCCAAGATCGCATATAGGAAATAATAGCCAAATTCTCGAGCGCATAAATTACATATAGCTCGCATTCGAACCCTGGAGAAAACGCTTGGAACGCCAGTGTGTATCTCCTAATCGACTGACCTAGTAGTCCACCGGCAGGAACACATCCACCCATGGACTAATACCATGACCCCCCGGAATATAGACATTTAAAAAAGCTCGCATTCAAAAATATTTCTAGTTCACTACTTGCTACCTAGATTCCTGATCTACCTATGTGTAACATAAGAAGCCCCTTGTGGGGCAAACATCTTCTCCCCTCAGAGCACGTGAGAGTCAGAGAAATGAGAATTTCTCAATAGGACACATAAAGTACATCCCCGCCCTCTTTCCCTTCCTCAGTCTTGAAGCATACACTCTCACGAGTTGGGAGAGTCTCCGGCATAAATAATGACTCGCCCAAGTCTTCTTCCCTACACATATAACGCACACAATAGAGACCCGAATTGACTCAGATATTGACAGCCATTGTTTTCTGGCCGTCTAACTTCATTCACAGCGGTCGTCTCTCCCTTCACAGAGACAACCGCTAGGAATGAAGTTAGACAGCTAGAAATGGATGGCTGCCAATAACGTTCCGTTACACTTTACAACGAGCCCTTTCTGCAAACCATTGTAATGATATTATGAAGCGCTCCTCATTTCGTGTCGTTTCATGAATAATAATCACAATTCCAGGAAGTAACTCCAGGCTCACCAGGAAAGCAGTGAACAACTGCCCCTGTGATGATCATACGCAAGGCAATGCTCGGTGTCATCGCCAGCATTCTCAGTATGTGGACACTGCAATTTTAGCCATCTTTTACTGGGTAATCGGGAAAAATCTACACGATTTTTGTTGTGCGACGACCAATTGGTCTGACTTGTGCTTGCAAGCGGGTATCGTACATTTTCGAATAAGTTGTGTTGTACACGTTTCAATTAAGGTGTGGAAAAGAAGCAACAGTGGCATTGTTTGTTTGTGTAGGCTATTCGTTAATATGCCCACAATTTTACATTATTCTTTGAATATAAAAAGACGAGCAGCTTCTGCTCATTTTCATCTCCTAATATTTGTCGCAACTTCAGTGGCCGGGATCGTCTGTGATGATGACCTAAGCGACCTATTTGATGAAGCGACCGGGCACATCCAGTCAGCACTTGAGTCGGAGGATATCGTGAAGAAGGCCTACCCGAATAGGCTTCGAGCGGGCACGATGGTCTCCAAAGTGATTGGATTGGTGGTCAAAGACCACAATCCGCAGGTTCGTTTAAAGAAGTCATGAGCCCAATATTCGAAATCATTTTGCAAAGCAAGATTATATAATAAATAAACAATGATGTAATGGAATGTATTTGAAGAGAAATATTCGAGATAGACCTTGAAATCAGGGACAAAAAGGAGAACAACATGAGATAAAAGAAAAGACCTCTTCATTCATATTATTATTTGAAATGCTGTTCAAAATAAAGTTATGCCCCGCTCATACAGTAAAGTGTTGCAAAAATATGTTCTTTTTAGAATGTGTGTGATTTTGAATCCGTCCATGCCATAGGACATTTAAAAAATCCGCGCGAATACACTCTTTCGAGTAACAAATGTTTACATTGAAACAAAATTTGAAGAAAATTTTTAATTATACGATTGTGATTTTTGACATTCGGTTACTCAGGGCTTGATATAGTTCTTGCTATAATATTATATGATGTGATGAACTTATATATTTTTCAGCCATCGCAAATCGACGCTGTAGAGAAAATGTCGGCTATGTTGTCCAACAAGATCGACGCCATGCAGCGGCATATCGCCTCCGAATTCAGGCTAATTCGAGCGGATAGCCAGATAAAGGATTTTCTCTATGTGAGGATTTAACACTAGGGTTTCAAAACCAGTTATTTACTGCCAGTTTGACAGAAGGTTATGTGTTTTCACTGCTTCTTCTATGGCTCTATAGATAGGCCCTGTGAAAATTTCAGATCACTACCATCGTAACTCAATTCACCTGCTCTGCGTAAGCTGGGAAGTAACAATGAGAGAAATGATACCCTCTAAATGAATTCTGAAATAATGAACACCCGCATCTTTGAATATCAACTAGTTTGATTTTTAAATGCAGTAGAATGATTCTCTAGAATCCCCTGAATATATACTGATCTCGGGTTCACGAAAATGATATATTGCAGAATCTCAAGAAGAATTCTAATTTAATTGCTGAAGCTGCCAGAGACATCCTCCATTACAACGCTTCGAGAATGGAGATTGAGATCTTTGACAAAATGTGTACGGAGGGAGATACAGATCCCAAAACTATCATCGAGGTGTGCCAAGCTTTACTGCGACTAATAGCATGCCATTATTTTAAGTACGTGATAACCAAGATAATCACTCACTGCCAGGCATCACTCACCCAGTCACAAATTGAACGATGTGGAGAAACACTACATCAGCTATCGCATTACGATTTTCCCATGGACATCACGTATTCTATTTTATATTTATTAAAATACTCCAGAGAATATATTTGCTTCAGATGTTGCACTCTACTCAATCACTGATATGTATGCGACGGTGGAACAAATAATAAAGAAGTTCCTGGTAGTCTTGGCCACCATTGAGAAGGGCGAAGATGTGAACAAGAGAATGCAACTCGCCCTCACCAAGATGAACGGAAACAAGGCCGCCGGCACGTGAGTCGCTTAACTTTTTTTTGAAAACTTCACACATTTAAGACACGAAAATTTTTCAACTCAAGCTAGGGCACCGGGTGGGAAACTTTCGAATAAAATTCTGATTTTTTTCCTGGAAGTAGGTATGGGCACCCCTATGAACGCCGTGTACTGATTCGGTTTGAAAAAAATTTCGCAATCGTTTTACAGGCAATTTCGTCATGAATATGGAGTTTCATGAAGCGATCATAACTCGCTTCAAACTTATCCTACTGGGCTGGGAAAGAGCTCATTCAGCAGCAAATTTTCTGCTGATCATTTTGCTTCTCGGGGTGCAAGACCGTATCTCTAACGGCAACTGAGATAACAGGGGTCGGCCTGGAAAAAATCGACATTTTCATCAATTTTTAAAAAGACGTCATCGTAAGATTCTAATATGTGACAGCCGAAGCAATTCTACACAACATATTTTTTTAAGAAAAAAATTAAAGAACCCTTTTGTTGGGTAATTGAGGTCAAAGTTGCCTGATCACCCCTATTTTGGGGGCAGAACTGGTTTGTTCCAGCGAAACTTGGCTCTATTCTCAAGCGTGGCTGTAAGACAAAGTTTCTCTTGCTCTACCCGACGTGAGGTGTTGACAGTGTTGTACGCCACATTGATCCCCGGGACTTCATTTTTCGCATTTTCCCACTTTTTGGACCATGACCCCGGGGTCATTGTGAAAATGAGAGAAATTTTTTTGTCTCCAAATAGGCTGAAAATTAGGTTTTAGGGTAAAACGACCCCGTAGATCACGAATTTGAGGTCGGTTTGACATGAAAAAATTTCGTTGCTCAGGGCATGAAAAAATTTCCAATTTCTTCCCACTTTTTTGATGCCCTGAAGCAACAAAAAAATTTCATGTCAAACCGACCTCAGATTCGTGATCTACGGGGTCGATTTACCCTAAAACCAAATTTTCAGCCCATTTGGAGACAAAAAAATTTCTCTCATTTTCACAATGACCCCGGGGTCATGGTCCAAAAAGTGGGAAAGTGCGAAAAATGAAGTCCCGGGGATCAATGTGGCGTACAACACTGTCAACACCCCACCATCGGGTAGAGCAAGAAAAACTTTGTCTTACAGCCACGCTTGAGAATAGAGCCAAGTTTCGCTGGAACAAACCAGTTCTGCCCCCAAAATAGGGGTGATCAGGCAACTTTGACATCAATTACCCAACAAAGGGTTCTTTAATTTTTTTCTTAAAAAATATGTTGTGTAGAATTGCTTCGGCTGTCACACATTAGAATCTTACGATGACGTCTTTTTAAAAATTGATGAAAATGTCGATTTTTTCGAGGCCGACCCCTGTTATCTCAGTTGCCGTTAGAGATACGGTCTTGCACCCCGAGAAGTAAAATGATCAGCAGAAAATTTACTGCAGAATGAGTTCTTTCCCAGCCCAATAGGCTGAGTTTGAACCAAGTTATGATCGATTAATCAAACACCATATCCATGACGAAATTGCCTGTAAAACGATTGCGAAATTTTTTCAGACCGAATCAGTACACGACGTTTATAGGGGTGCTCACACCTACTTACAGGAAAAAAATCTGATTTTAATTCCAAAGATTCCCACCCGGTTCCGAAAAGGTCGATTTTAGCTTGAGCTGAAAAAATAACGTCTTAAAAAGTAACTGATGCGTTTTGATGATGAGGGTGTTGAGGTGTGTCCTGATAACTGAAACAACTTGAGAAAATCGAGAAAACATGACACATTTAGCGATTATATGCTGCTTGACTCATTCCTGAAAAGCACGTGTGAGAGGAAAAGCCTCTTACACTTCACGACTGCCATTAAAAATCTATTCAACAATGTAGTAAGTTCAGTTGGTTGCGCTATTTTGTATAATTACTAGGGTGTTGTATAATAAATGGGACTATATTGACAGCCGTCATGAGAAGTGGTGGATTCAAGCAGAAAACACGACCGGGCGATTATAGATGCAGACATAGAAATGATGCAAATTTTGACCGGTTGTCAATATACTCCCATTTGCGACGCCCTAATAATTGCTTTCTTCAGGCCGCTGGTGCAGCAGTCTGTGCGGGAGTACTCTTCGACGACGATGCAAGTCAGGAACGCTACCTAAGATATATCGACAAAGGCATATCGGACTTGAACCGGTTCCTGGAGAACTTCACAGACGAGCACAGACTTTTGTTGGAAATTTTGTGATTGTTTTATTATTCATTGTGTTGCAGGATTTGTCGTTCGAGCTCTGCGACCAGCTCGTCATAAACAATACGGTTGTTCAGACCTTCAGGACCTGTCAAGAAAGAAGATTACCACAAGCTCGGCGCACAAATCATCAGCGATCTGACGGAACGCGGCCGTTTCTCGTAATTTTTCATAGTGTGGGGGTGGGAGTACGTTATTGACAGCCGTTCATTTCTATTCGCCTCACTCTGAGCGGACGTCTATCACTTCGCAGAGACGACCGCTCTGAGTGAACTTATACGACTAGAGGTTAACGGCTCTCAATAACGTACTCCCTACCCGCACACTAATTTTTCAGATCAAATTCGCCTTAAAACTTATGCATATTGTAGCCTGACGAGGCACGTCGTCCTGTCCCGAAATGTTGCCAGAAAGGATGGCCGAGTTGAGTACTACTGTCCCATGGTGGACCGCAGGTGCAATCACACGGATCTCCCGTGCAGAAATTTATTCGTATTTTACACTGCTGCCAACAGGAACAACACCGATAACCTCGACGAGATCAAGGAGCGCAATGATCACCTCGACGAGATCAAGGAGCGCAACCTTTTCATCAAATCCACGAAGCAAGAACGATACAACGTGTTCTAGTGAGTGTCGTCTAATCTCATCAGTGGCATCGAAACATGTAACTGATTAGTAGGGGTTCTAAATCGGTAGTCAACTTCATTTCTGATTCTTCCATTCTCCTCGGATTGGTTGTCTATTGCCCGTAGAGACAACCAATCCGCGGAGAATGGAAGAACCAGAAATTAATTTGACTACTGTTTTAGAACCCCTACGGTTTAGCGAGAAGCAGAACGTGTTCTCGGCTGATGACGTCATCCACGAACTGCGCAAGCAGAACATCTCGTTCACAGGTAGGGATGGCATTATGGAACGTTGATGACAGCTCTCCATTTATCGCCGTTTAAAGGAGCCACAAAGGGAGATTGTTTTGCATGGACTTTACGGGATCACTTCTCTCCATTCCCATACTTCCTCGTCGTCAGAGTAGACCGCTCTGCGACGAGAAAGCATGGGAATAGAGAGAAGTGATCCCGTAAAGTCCATGCAAAACAATCTCCCTTTGTGGCTTTTTAACTTCTTTCCTAGCGGTCGTCTGTCACTTCACCGAGACGACAGGTAGGGATGAAATTACACAGGAAGGAATGAACGGCTGTCAATAATTATCCATAATGCGATCGCTATTCACAGGAGAGGGCCGGTATCTCCGTCAACTCTGGATCCATCAGTGGACTTCCCTTGGTGACTGCAAGAGCCACTCCGCGCACTACTCAAACAGCCACGAGTTGGGCTGGTTTAACCAGACCTAACATTTTCGTAATTTTCTCTCTCCATTTACTGATTGCGAATTTTTCAACATTTATGTCTTCCCATGAGGATTGCTGCCTTCCAAGATGATCTCATTTTTCTTGCCTGAATTGATATACATTCCATTGTACTCCCATTGGATAACTTAATTCCTAAGTATCTAGTCTACAAAGGCATTTACCGCAAAGTTATAGCGATTAGAGTTTTGAGCAAGAGACGTGATGTTCCCTCATGTGCGAAGTGCACTTATTGCGATGCTGAGCTTCCATGACCTAGTGCTCATCTTTGCGCCAGTGTGCAACTCATGACGCATTTTTCGTAACGGAATCATAACAATGACGGAATAGTAGTGTTATGTAGCTATTTCATTTTTTCGCGTCATTCTCTCCTCTGCCCGGTCGTTTCGCACTTGCTAAAGAAGACCGCACGGGGAAGAGGAATGACGAAGAGTGGGCTAAACACGCCGAATATCGAATACGCCGAATATTTCGAATATTTGGCTCACTCTTCGTCATTACTCTTCCCCGTGCGGTCATCTTTATCAAGTAGGAGACGACCGGGCAGAGTAGAGAATGACGCGAAAATATGAAATAGCTAACACTAGTATTCGGCCCCCCTCACTCTACTCTCAATCATTGACGAATTTAGGTTCTAAAGTTGACCATTTATTGATAAAAGGAAGTACATATTACACATCTGACAAACTCGTATAAAAATGAGGTTCGCATCTCAAAATACGGATGAGAAACAATTGCATCTATGAATATTTACATAGAGAAATACAAGTGATTAAAAATACCAAATCAAGGAGCTCAATCCACATCCCACAACTGCTTTACATTGTCATTCTCTGTTTCATTCTCGCTATCATGTCTCCACCTAGAGGAACTGGGGCGTTCATCAGGTGTAGATAATGCTGGCCTAGGACTGGGGACGAAAGTAGAACTACTACATGGCTGGGACGAACTACAAGGTTGGGAAGGACTACCTCCACTATGATTAAGTGATTCAGGTCCACAATTTGTGCTACTTGAACTCTTATTCTGTTCAGCAATTTCCCTAACAGGTGCAATGGTTTCTAATGGATATGGCGGTAGTCTCCAACCGTAACTCGGACATGGTTCTAAATCTAAGGGTGGAGCCGTGGGTAAATTAGCAACCCATCCATAACTCTGGTCTAGACTATAGGCTCCATATACTGTATTCTGACAATGGGGATAAGGTAACGTTCTCGATGATGAAGGAGGTCTATGGCTGTTCGTATTGCTACCTTGGGTGTCTACAGCAGTACATTGACATGTTTCTAATGGATGTGAAGAGGTCGAAGCACCACACACGCGCCCCCTCCCGTAACTCATATCATGCAAAACCTTTCTACGGTTTTCCTCCCAAGTCAACTCTCTTGTATCGATCCTATAGTTGCTAGTTGTTGGCTTAGATGGATGCGCGAGCTGCCGCGCGGCATTAACATAATAATTATAATTCGCAGTGTTAGAATAGCAAGTAGCTCTCGACAGAACTTTCGGTGAAGCAGGTCTATGGCTACTCGAACTACTACTTCGGGGAATAATATCTACAGCAGTACAATTACAAGTTTCCAATGGATGTGAAGAAGTCGACGCGGCACAAACGCGCCTCCTCCCGAAACTCATGTCATGCAGAACTTTTCTACGATTTTCCTCCCAAGTCAACTCTTGAGGCCCAGCGCTTTGGCTGCTAGAACTTGGCTTACTCTTAGTTGGATACGAGAGATGCCTCAGGGCATCAACAGCCTTTGATACAGGATTGGTAGTGCTAGAAGTACAGGAGATTCTCGATGTATTTTCATTGCTACTAGGATGAAGTCTAAAACCATTCTGGCTATCGTGAAGCGGTTTGAACGAACGTGGGTCCTGACTGGAAACGGGTTTACTAGAAGAGCGTGGAGGCTTGTGCTTCGGGCCATAGATCAGATCAGCAAGAATCTTTTTACGATTCTCCTCCCAGGCCAGACCAGGCTCACTAATCGAATTGGGATCGATAAGATTGGATTGCACGACGGCGTTGCTCCTGACTTCGCCCAGACTGACCACCTCTCCTTGCGTAAGGTGAAGGCGCTTCTTCTGTTTCTGAAACAAATTTTTTCCACCTCGTAGTACTGCTGTACAACAAAAAAAGAACATAAAACCACGTAAAAGCTGCATTTTGTGCACGAAACGAATGCTAATTGCAAAGTAGGGAAAGGAATAAACAGTGTATTTTTATAATTTCCTCGGATTGGTTGTCTTTCTCAAGTGATGGTCAACCGCTCCGAGCGAATTAGCATCCTCAAATACCTTATGAGCGTAGTCGACGTAGCAGAGGAAGATCGCGAATGCAGACAAGATTGCCAAGGTGATGATTAACGTCATCTGTGCTTCCTCATCTCCAATTTGCTTGCTGGGCGATATCGTGGGTGCCATGAGTTAAATCCGCATTCTCCAGTTCATGATCGTGGCTGCAATGAAATGAAACAAATCATCTGTTAACGTAGAGACTAGCGCATTGGGGGTATCCAAATCGGCAGCAAAGTTCATTTCTCATTCATCTAACCTCCGCTGATCGGTTGCCTCTACATTTGACAGTTCGCGGAGATTAGACGAATGCGCAATGTACTTTACTACCGAAAACCTCGTGAAGGTTTTGGGCCACGGCGAAGCGCAACGGGATTTTTCGAATAAAATTAAGAGTCTCACTCGCGTGAAAAATGTTTATAAATAGTGCAAAGCCATACAACGCATTCACTTAATTGAATGACTCTAGCAAAAAAATGAAGCTCATAAGTCGTCATCGCGAGTAAATTAATAGGAAATATTGGGTGAAACGGAAGAATGGAAGGGTAGGGCAATGTGTGTGGGGGTGTGTTGCGGACGCGCGCTGCTCTTCTTCTCTTGACTCTCTTCCTTCGCCGTTATCTCTCGCCCTCTCACATCCTTCTCTCTCTCTCTTGCATCTTTCTTTCTCTATGATCTCTCGACTTGTAGTGCTCTCTCGCCTTCTTCTTCCACGCCGCTCTGCTTCTTTCATTCTCTCCACCAATACTGCTCTCTCTTTCGTCCCGATTCCATTCGTTCCTGTCTTCTAGCAATTTCATTTCGTTCCCTGACGTTCATTTATTTCTTCGATTCTGTTAATTCCCTGTTGTCTTTCTTCGTTTTTCACTATCATCACCGCCTATTTAATTATTTAATTATTTTTTGCGATAATAAGTTCGTCCTCTGATGTTCATCGTTTCTCTGTTTCTGTCAATTCTCTTCCTTTCCTATTGTCTCTCCCCTTTCTCGTGTTGTCTGTCTTCTCTTATTTCCCCTCTTGCATCAGTGTGCAACACATATTATTGTGGAAAACCAACTTGATTTACTGTGTACACAAACTCCATCTGGTCTGGTTGACGACTGTGCACTCTGAAATTTGCGTGCTATTTCGTCGTTTCTCTAACCATTAGCCATGATTTTGAATAGGTTTCACGCTCAAGATATAGATGTTGTTTTTCACAATAATAACTCCCTTTTCATTGTTTTGCTATCTCTCATCCACCGAAGGCATTAGCCAGAATTTAGATTTAGAAGATCATTTATTGACAAGACGAGGTGCAGATTACACATATGGATATAACAAACTCGTATAAAAATGAGGTCCGAATCTCAAAATACGGGCGAGAAACAATTGCAGCTATGAGTATTTACATAGACAAATACAATGAATTTATAATGCCAAATGAAAGAAGCTCAATCCACCTCCCACAACTGCTTCACATTCTCATTCTCTATCTCATTCTCGCTATCATGTCTCCATCTAGAGGAACTGGGGCGTTCAACAGGAGTAGATAATGCTGGCCTAGGACTGGGGACGAAAGTAGAACTACTGCATGGCTGGGACGAGCTACCAGGGTGGGAAGGACTACCCCCACAATTATTAAGTGATTTAGAACCATGTCTTGTGCTACTCGCACTCTTACTTTGTTTAGCAGTGTCCCGAATAGGTGCAAGGGATTCTAATGGATATGGCGGATGTCTCCAACCGTAACTCTGAAATGGTTCCAAATTTAATGGTGGTGCTGTGGGCGTAGCACCAAGTGCACCCCACCATTCAAAACTCGGGTCGTGACTAGGGAAATCATCGGCTTCGGATGCAGTATTCTGACTACGAGTGTAACGCAAAGGTCTAGAGGTTGATGGGACTGTCGTCGAAGTATTTGACTTAGGACGGAAAATAATGTCGCACAACTTTTCTACGGTTTTCCTCCCAGGTCAACTTCTGAGCCTCAGAGCTACTTGGACTAGACTTACTAGAGGGATACGACAGCTGTCGTGGGCCATTAACAGAATAATTGTGATTAGTAGTGCTAGAAGCTCTCGACCGATTGCCATTGCTCCTGTCATGAAGTTCTTTCGTACGGTTTCCTTTCCAATTGAACTGTCTAACACTATTCTGACTGACAACGGTGTTGGTTCGGGACTCTGGACTATGAGATCTACGTGGAGAGAGTGGAGGCTTGGGCTTCGGGCCATGGATCAAATCATCAAGTATCTTTCTACGATTATCCTCCCACGTCAGACCTTGCGCATTAACCGAATCAGGATCGGAGGGGCCTGGCAGCACACCGGTGATGTTTCTGATTTCGTCCCAACCGGCCTCCTCTGCTTGCGCTTGGAGGAGAAGGCGCTTGTGCAGTTTCTGAAATTAGCCGCGTTTGAAAAATTTCCCAATTAATTCAGTGCTGTTCAGTGCTTGTACTTTATAAAAGGAGAAAAAAATGAAAACTTTCATTTTTATGGAAATAATTACCTTTTGGGCGTAGTCAACGCAGCAGAGGTAGATCCCGGAGGCAGTCATGACTACCAAAATGATAATAATCAAGGTCACCGCTACTTCATCTTCAAATTGCATCTGGACACCGTGCGGTACAGTGGGAGCCTCGATTTAAGACGCCGTATTTATAAGACCGGACCAGTTTAGCCCCTTCTGTCACTACTTTGTCAAGTTGCTTCTATCGGGCTCAAATGTAGTGGATTATGATACTTGGTAGTACAGAAGTTATTGACAGACCGGTGTACCCTCAAGTCCTCGTCGTTTTGGAATTGCATCACTTTGAAAATATTTATTTGGTGATTTTCAGCTTCACAATTCAGAAAATCATAACTTCCTTCTACATCAATGTTTTTGCACGTTCTTGTTTCCATTCGAACCGTAAAGTGCTGTTCTATAAAATACTTTTTTGAGCTACAAGAAATATTCATTTTTCGGAAAAATATTATTGAAAACGTAAAAATTTACAGAATCTCTTTTTCATTCTTGGAATGGTAGTCATATTCATCTATGAAAAGTACTCGATTTTTTAACTTAGAATTATTCTCCTTGAAATTCTCTACAAGATAAAATGTTAAAAGTTTCAAAAAAGACGGTATCCGATAATGAAACAAGGCCGTTAATGCTGGGAATCACCCCAATTTTGGGTGCAGAGCTGGTTTGTTCCAGCGAAACTTGGCGCTCTTGGCATGCGTAGCTGTAAGACCTAGTTTTTCTTGCTCTACCCGATGCACAGTGTTGACGGTGCTATATGACAGTTGTATCTCCTGAACTTCATTTTCCGACTTTTTCTCACCATGAACCCCCGGGTCATGGGTCATTTTCACCATGACCCGGGGTTCATGGTG
>JACMIF010003320.1:0-11180 GCA_014805445.1 Diplogasteroides magnus
GAGGGGATGGCACCATGGCGAGGGAGGAGATTCTGCAGTTGGAGAGCGCCGCAGGTCCGAACGATGGAAGTGCGCGCCAGTTACACTTCCAACTTATACATGCTACCGTATCTCATTTTCATTTACCGTACCCCTTTTGTCTATCTGAGCCAGTTACGCATCCCACTAATGCCGGTTACTGTAGCCCGATAATAGTATCCGTATTCTTCCCTTTATCATTTTTGCGACAGTTACACAACCCACTAATACCAGTTACCGTACCCTGATTACCTTATCCGTAGACCCTTCCCTTTATCGTGCCTGAAGAGAGCTGTAGGTCCGAACGACGGTTGCACCCCAGTTACACATCCGACTATAACAGCTAACCGTACCCTGATTACCGTATCTCTATCATTTCTTATCGTTTATACGCTAGTTAGACATTCCACACTAACCTGCTGGTGTTGCCTCCTCTCTTCTCTTCGCTCCTTCAACGACAGGTACAGTTAGTTATTCCAATGTTCTTCTTTCCAGCAACGGTCAACCTCTTTCGTCGTCCCTTCGTTGCTTAGTTCTTCGTAGTTTTTTTGTTTCTTTCATCGTCGTTGTTTTTGTTTGCTTCACTACATTCCTGCGTTTCGGCCTTTTTACGGGATAAAGGAATGTTCACTTCCAATCGTTATGTCAAAACCCATGAAATTACTGATGCGGGTCTTAACCCTAATAATAGCTGAAAAAGCTGAAGAGTTTACATTGATTTCAGAGCATTAATATCATCACTTTGATGTAGTTTATTATCACTTCTCCATGATTCACAACTTGCCCTCTACATCTTGACGTACATGCTTTATTTTGTCTCTTTTTCACTGTAGAGCATTCTAGTCATCGTATATCATACGTTTTCATCGATAAAGCTCACACAAATGACTGAATAAATGTTTTGAGTAGCATTCGTAATGAAGGATAACACATTTTCACACACGGTTAAAATGTTGACCAAAAGTTGTGCTCCAATGCTAAAATGTACGGTAGTCCTTCATTTGTTCGCTGCCGCAAGTCCATATTTTCGTTAATTAATATCTTTATTATTTCCAATTACACAGATATATTTTATGATGTTTTCGTCAATGGGCCAGCAAGACACTTCCATTAAAAATGTATAGACGTTCCATAGTGTCTCTATCTGACCCCTTCGCCCATCCCTAATTTTCGAGTCTCGCTTAAAGGAGCAAATTGCAGGATAAAGAAAAATATTTCCCGCACGGAAAAACCACGTTCTTATAGTATCTAGGGAATTTTATTGGCAACGTGCCAATTCTTCACGAACACATGTGCAGATTTGAAAGTTGCGTTTCAGGCCCCTTTCTCCGTTTTTAATGTTCGTTTGTTGGTGAAATCTTGCGATGATATTGTGCTTTTGTCTTGCAGAAGTGCGCCGAACGATGCCGCGCTTTCTACAGACCGATGTGCTTCCAGACTCACTGGATGAGATTCTGGAGCTCGACAAGCTCGAGGTCAGTTAATTTTCGTAGTTTCTTACGAATTCAGGCGTTTGAATTTGACAAAATTGATCTGTTCAGTATCAAGACTGCAGCATACCACTAACCGCGGAGGAATTGGAGGACAAGCACCGCAAGATCAAGATCGACATCCTGGTGTGCATTTGAGGGCAATTATGGACTAGAATGTTACGCTGGGGATGACAAATGCGATCTTTCCAATTCGATTGTCATAAGCGCATTGGAATTTTTCACCACAGATGGAAAATACTGACACAGAAGCATACGACGGCTTGAATTTGAATGTTTTCTTTCTGCCACCTTTATTTTTGCGCTGATGAGCACACAAAAAGTAAACGACGACTCTCCTCGTCCTGCATTTTGCACTATTGATACGAATGTTCCCAGCGAATATTTGTTTGTCGAGACGAAAAGTGGTGTCGTTAATTCGTAGTTCTTGGCCAATTCAGTTTCCTTATTTTTGTTGTTCAGTCCGTGCTCACTCCGTACAAGGATCCCGTCCCTGCCTCCTTCATCTTCCGTGACATGGAGTACGTTGACTGCCTTCGTAATCAATGTTAAATAGGGTCCGTCTAAAGATCTTCGAAGTGCATTCCGTTTCTCAAGTTTTCTCGGAGCTGTTATCACTTGCCGCTGATAGACAACAGCGCCGAATCACTTCGAGGTTCTTTAGGCGGTCCATACTGTTAAAGCTCGAGCTTTATATCTGCCTCTCTTATTTCACTCACTCGGCGTACTTTCGCCTTTCAAACTCGAGCTTTAGCAGTGATTCCTACGTCTGCTGTTTCATTGATGGTCTTTGATTAACGTTATGGCAACGTGCTAGCCAAAAATGGACCATTAGCGATTATTAGTTCGCTAAAATCTATGTAAACAAATATATCGTGATTTCAGCGAAATCGGCGAGCCCTTGAATCCGAGGCAGCACGGCTTCAAGACTCTACACGCGGTTTGTGTATCACTTTTCGAATATCACATTATTATATAAGGGATGACGAGAGCTGTGAGCAAATGACTCATTTCCACTTTGTGCGCAAGCATCGTAATCCCATTGTGCAAACAGATAGTTTTTGTATGCTTTTTGATAGTTAGTGAACGTCATTGAATGAAAAACGGGTGGTTGGCAAATGCACAACTAACGTAAGCCATTTTCCGACACGTGCGCAATACTGCAAAAATATATTATAAAACGTTGTGCTAATGTCATTTGTGCTTATGTCACCTTCCCAATGAATGATCATTACGGATGATGATGGCGTTCTCGGATAAGGTCGTTTGCCACGAGCAGGAAGATTCAAGATACAAGTGAGAATTTTAATATTTACCCGTCTCGACCATAAAATTCAGTCACTTATCGTAGGGATTGTGTCGATAACTTTGTAGTATCTCGCTGTGGCATATTTCTTGCGGGGTTTCCACTTTTTACAATACAGTTGAAACAGCTGTCATAGATAACTGTTGTGTGCCTCCTTTGGCACTTGAATGCTTCTACATGGTGGAACACACGTATTAGAATCGACCCTTACACTACTTGAACGTTTATCTGACAATGAAACACTGATTCTTTACGGAACATGTCATGAATGAATTGAATGAAATCCTTTCCTGAAATGCTTACGGTGAAACACTGATCTCCCTGTCATTTGCTCGCTTTGGTCGAATAGCAAAATTGCCAAAAACGCTAAATTGGGAAAGTTCTTTTAGAACTAACGGTAGTGAAACAGTAATTTTTTTACTTCTGATCTGATCTTCCCCGACCTAGCCAGAAATGCCGATAACAGGAATTAGATTAATGATGAGAACTGATGGTCGCATCGCCCACTATCCTTCGCCTATGGGCGATGCGGCCGGGTGCCTGCCTGTCCCTGTAGACCGTGGTTTAGTGGCTAAGACGGCATCCGTACCCAACTGAACTGATCTCCCCTTGCAGGTACTCGGCCCGTACAAGTGAACGGTCGAGCCACATCCAGAAGCTGGTGGCGGAGCAGTTGAGACCGGGCGAGAAGGAGAGGGACAGGAGAAGCAGGTAAGAATGGAAACGGGACATTGTGAAACATAGATGGGCAGGGTCATGACAAAATAACGATGCAATCCTGCAAGGCGAAAATGGGCATTTTTGCACTAGATTTGAGCATATTTTCATTGTGACCACTCTGCACGGGCATTTCTGGCTCGAAGGCTGCCGATATATGTTTTGAAACGGCGCCTATTTTGGAACTTTTGTACAATTGTGAGAGATTTCATCAATATGCTGAAGGTAAATAACTAAATGAATTATAAGTGCTATTCTGCTTCCTTTCCCTGCTCTGTTCACGTAACAAGTAGGGAACGGAATCCAAGCAGAAATGCACATTTCTGTCATCTAATTCTCTCGGAGCGGTTGTCTCTCTCATATCATGGACAATCGCTCAGAAGGAATAAGACGACAGAAATGTGCACTTTTGCTTGGATTCCGTTCAAGTGCAGCTATTGGCGATGTTTCTCTGCACATTTTGAGGCTGGGCCCGGTGGACTCATGTTGCACGCTCTTATATAGTAGTAGTTGGAATTGCGAGCAGTGATTTCTGTGGCTATGTTTGCGATCAAGTGTATATAATAACCATACTTGATATATTGCTCGCAGCTTCACGCATTCGATATTGAATGTGTGGCCTGGGTACTGTAACCCGAGTGTAAGAGCGCTCGGTCTGATTACGCCATAGTTCAACATCCGGGGGTCAAGGCGGGTCGGGTTCAGAATTTGTGACTTGATATGTGATGTCGCTAATTGGCTGCACCTTTTGAGCTGTGGCTGTTGCCGGTTAGGCAGTGCCGTTTCGTTAAGGGGGAACAGGCAGATCTGACTGGTAGTATGATCGTAGTATTCATGCAAACTGAACTGAAAGATTTCAACTTGATATTGCACCTGAAACTTATTCAAAATCACGACTAATGGTCGGAGAAACGAAGAAATAGCACGCAAATTGGAGAGAGCGTAGGGCGAAATTAAGAGAGGGTCCGTACTCGGTATATCAGTTCAGTTTACATGAATAATGCATATGTTGTAACATGTTGCAGGTCGTTGGGTCGTCGTCGTCGCGACGCAATGTTCACGACATACGGAACTTGTGAGTGGCTCTTCTCGGGCTTGATCCTAATCATACGGCATGAAACTAGGGTCAAACTATTCTTGACCGTCTCACATATTAATAATTTAGCGTGATCAGTGATCAATTAGGAGCAACTCTAGTTTCAAGTCGTATGATTCTAGCAGTTTTTACCTTGAGAAGATGGGATAGCTTCCAAAGAAAACATCTTTTGTCGGGTTGTATACTGTACCTTTTCAGCCTTCCGATTCCGCAGTCTGGCGCCTCCGCCCGACTCCATGTTCACCTCTGCTGTCTTTGGTGAGCACGATCTTCCGTACCTATAGCGATTAGAGTGGCGGCTATAAAATGGAGACTTCACTTCGCACGACAACAGCCATTGACTATTTTAAGGGATCATGAGGAGTAAATACGCGTGGTTTTCCATAAATTATATAGATGTCACAACAAATCACTTGGATCCACTAAACAATGATTTCATTCTTTCAGATGACGGTCGCACGAAGCAAGAACGTGAAGGTGAGAGATTATTGTAATTCCTTCTATTGATTGCCGCGACGCGTCTACCGACGCGTTGCGGTCGAGACTCGAGCATTTCGTCATCGTTCCTCTCTCTCATGTCATGCGCGCATGCTATTCGAATGGGGTCCCACGAATGATTCGTTCAACTTCCCCAATGATTTCTCATGTGGTCATCCCATTTCCTTCCTCATCAGTATATTTCGAGGATTTGAGATTCAATTTCGGACAGTCTGTTGAGGAGAGAGAGGAGAGAGATCATGGTGCAAAAGGTTCTCGCCGCCCTGCCCGGGGTTGGAAAATGGCTTTGCTTTATCCCACCGAGCCACATTTGATCCTGGTCGCATCACCTTTTCAACTACAAGAGAAAGGAGCGATGATGAAATGCCAAATTAACTTTTGACACGAACCCTGGCCACTTGTGGTACCGAGTGAAGGACAAGCGCGCCATTGTGGTGAAATGGACACTTGCGCCATCTTTTCACGGCTTAAGCATACATTTCACCACTTCGGCGCAAGTGTCCATTGCTCTGTTGTCTTCAAAATACTATCCCTTTCAAGCCCTTTTATGCATTTTGCTAATTCCACCCGTCTTCAGCAGCCAATCTCAATGCGTGGGGCGCTTCCCTTTCTGGTGGACCGGGAGGAGGAGGAGGAGCACCAATCAGCTGGCAGTCTGTTCTGGCGAGAGGGCCGCCACAGTCGCCGTCTGCCGTCAAGAAGGTGGGTTGAACAAATTGGAGGGGAGAGGGTGAGGGGTGGAATTTACGAATTGAGGGTTTGCAAATGGTCCATCGTGTAGTGGAACGGTGGGTGAGCTATGAAGGCATGGGAATGGCGGACCGTGTATATGAGTGGTGGAAACATTGCTGTCTAGGGGATTTGAAATTAACAAGGTTGTATTTGTCAGAATAAGTTGATTTTGCGTCCTCATCGCATTCCTCGGCAACGCCAACCAATTCGAAGAACTTGAATAGCTGGCTACATGCATGGACTCACCGGGTTCCACGCCGAATTGTGAAAAATTACTTAAATTCAAAAAAAAATTAACAATTATTATGCACCAACTTTGGACCTATGTTCCTTGCTGATCATTCTGACATGGTTCTGTGAAAAATCGATCTAGAACGCACAAAATGCACTAGAACTTGCGGCCACGCCGTCCAATAAAAAATTGCATATCAAATTGCGTGCACAGAACGGACAACAATCACTAACCTGAAGCACGATGGCGACAGGGTCTAGCGTCGCACACGTGCCGGGGCACTCCTCCCATTTGACCGTGATGTCTTCAACCAGTATGATACGTGTATCAAAGCCCCATTATTTTCGACCCCAATACCATTACACCATTTACATTAAAATGTATTGATTAGAGATGCTGGGAGATCGGATAAATTTTCGTTAATGAAATTTAAAAATTGTTAAATTGGGTTTTTGTTCAGGAGGAGATCTCGTTGTCGTCGTCTTCCAGTAGTTCATGCAGCAGCAGTGATGATGAGGATGAGGAGATGGAGAGAAGGAGGAAGTCTGAAGGGTGAGTCTTCAAGAAGTTTGCGCCATAATGTTGAAATGAACCCTTGCGCAGAATTGGGCAGCACCCCATGAAATACAACAAAAAATTTCTGTTTTGCGGGGGTCCAGACCCAAAATGCCTAATTTTGCGGTGGCCCGGGCTCAAAATAGCCCTAATTTTGCGGGGGGTACCCCCGTAAAATTAGGGCTATTTTCTCTCTCACGTGATGGACGGCCACTTCGACGGAATTTGACGACAAAACTTCTGCTTGGATTTCGTTCCCTACTTTTGGATGATCCCTACCAACTGTTTTCATCACAATATGGCTCGGGAAACTCGACCTTCTTGAACTATGAACTTGGAACTATGAACTATGATCAATCAGAGCGCAGTGGATTACGGGTGGTGGTTCAGGAACTGAAGGGAGTTATAGCTGAGATATCATGATTTAGCCTATACGAATGAGCGTTGATGCATGAATTTGCATGGTGAAGGGAATCACATCTAATCCGCGCCCTTTGGATGAACCTAACCAACTATTTTTGTCACAACGACCCTAAAAATGCGGCCTTTTTTGAATCATGGGGTTGGATTATGTAAGGGACATTGATGTCAAATTGTCAATCATAGCACCATGAAACATGAATGTTGCAGGGTGAAGGCCCGTCTCCCGTCGTTGTCGTCGGTCGTCGTCGGATTCCCGTCGCGCATCGGTCGCCTGGCCGATGTTCGCTTTGAGGATACTGAGTGG
Organism: Diplogasteroides magnus; assembly: GCA_014805445.1. Classification (NCBI taxonomy): domain Eukaryota; kingdom Metazoa; phylum Nematoda; class Chromadorea; order Rhabditida; family Diplogasteroididae; genus Diplogasteroides; species Diplogasteroides magnus. Next base: position 7,372 of record JACMIF010003320.1, read on the forward strand.
GTGTTGTTGTCTATCTACTTCCTCCATCCATTTGTGATCCTGCTCGCGCCATTGCGACGTGCATACATGTGCATTATTGTGGCAAAATCACGAAATCACCCATGCAAAAATGTGTGGGACCATCTCGCAGGCCGAAAAAGTTCATTTTTTGCACTATAATTGAGTAAATTTTCGTTGTGAGCACCCTGCAGGCCCTGCAGTGCAGGGTCATGTTTGGGCACGAACCCTGTCCATGTAAGGCAATGTGGTAATTTTTAGCCAAACGAGCGGATGAGAAGGGCGAAGTACCGGCAATTTACTCTGTAACAATATCGAAAACATTTCCGTGTGCTCTCATACCAGGCGCTTTCACGCAGTGACTTGTTTACTTGTATGGCGTTTGGACCCTTTGGCGATTCGTCCAACTAGTCTCTCTTTTTTATACGTGACGTAATGTGACAAATTGCAGCGCTCAGCCAAGCTCATCGCGCGCCGAACTGTTCAACGGCGAAGTGGTGAGTTTTCCAAATTGGCCTATTTTGAGTTTTACACTCCACAGTTTGGCCTGCTCTTACCGTACCTTTACAGTGCGAGCGCGTCAAGACGATCGTGTTGCAGTGTGGAACGATGAGGACGAATGGAGAGGTCGCCCTTAGGGTGAGTAGGCATAGTTGCATTTGGTCTGACTGGTTGGGATACAGAAAAAATACTAGGCTTTGAATCAGATCCTGAGTGGATTAGAACTCGTTTACAGCGCCTTAGGGCAGTCAAATGTGGGTTAGATGTGCTGTGACCGAGATATTGTTTGCTGCGCTTATCTCTGTTATAGACTATACTGTCTACCTATAGCAGCCGCATCTCATAAAGAAGCCTGAAATATGCTTCTCTCCCACTTGCTCTGATCATCCCAATGTCCAGGAAATATAACGAATTCCACAGCTCACCGAGAGGTCGAATGGCCGTTTGTGAGTGTCGAATGTGATCACTAATTCGAGCATGACTCGAATCAGCTTTCACCTTTCCTAAATCAACAGCTTTTTTATCATTAGGTAAAAATTTAACAAGGTGTGAATCGTTGCCACACTGTTTCTACATCTGTTGAAAAATATCCTTCATGTTCGACACTTTTATCGTGACCGGTGGTATTATGTTTCAACTGGCTATGAAATGAATAACTTTGTGGTGCTGATTGCTTATTGAATCGCACATTTTATATAAAAGTATTTCGCCATAAATGAACAACTTTGCAGGTGTGCGCAGTGGGCGACAAGTACAGACAGCTACACGATGGACAGCTGGGAGGGATCTCGTCAAATGAGGAAGAGTAAGTGAGGGGGGGATATCATTTCTATAGATAGGGGTTTTAAAAAGTCAATAATCCACCTGTATATATTGATGTTGAAACATATACTAAATTGTGGCTGCTGATTGGAGAGACGACGAAATATCACGCGATTTTAGCTCACGGTGCGCTTGCAGTTCTAAAACGTCCCAGTTCTGAAACTGCAGTTCAAAGTCGGCCTAACCTAGTATAGGAACTATTTCTTACATGTTAACCAAAAATAGTGGTGAAATAGTTCCGAAATGAGGACTTCCAAAACGAGGCTGCTCCTGTATGAGTGCACGCGATTCCTGGTGAAATGGTGTTGAGGCGTCCGTATATGTAGCTTGCATGATTCGTGATTTTCGCTGCAAGGTAGTGATTGTATCAGAACAAACAAACAAACTGTAGTTGTGATTCTTCCTATAAACAATTATCCCACTCTCGGTCATCCACATGTTTAGCGTAAACCATGCCCATATATGAATGCAAACGATTCCTGTTGAAATGATGTTTGGAAGCATCTGCTTATTTGGTTTGCAGTACTCATGAAATCCGCTCAACAGAATACAGTTTTGGCTAGAGAAACGATGAAATAGCACGCGAATTAGAGTATGAGCACAATAGACAGCAGGTTGGTTGGGGGACCAGCCACCGTAGTCATTTGTACCGCAGTGCAAGTCTTGAGCGGGTAGAGTAAACTGAGAGAGTGTACGAATGAACAGACGTAGAGATAGTATGTTGATTTTATAACTCGGGCCTTTTGAATGATTACTACGGCGGTTTATAGAAGATGGTCGCTATCATTTGTTAAGCGCACTTGTTATATATAATGCGCCCCATCTTGTTCATTTTCAAGCACGGTCAGACTGCCTGTGTTGCCGGTTAGCGAGCGATGAGAGAGGACTGCTTTATAAGAGAGAACAGAGAAATCTGACCAACAAGCTGACCGCCCGTGCATTTAGGAAGTGTGAGTGGAGACAATATCGCTGTCGCTATAAGAGACTTTAGTTCAATTGCCATTGTCTAGTCTCCGCGTAGCTGCTTTCTATAACATGAGAGGGACAACAGTTTCAGCTGAGACTAGGCGATTGGCATTTGAACTAAAGTCACTGATAGCGACACTTTTGGGGACAAATAAATGTAACATTCTCTTCTTCTGAAATAGTCTACCCCACTCTATGAGTGAAACCCAGATCGAACCATTTTCCTTCTGCCAAGTTCCGCGCACATCGGAAACAACCCCGTTGGATCAGTGTAGCAGCGTTCGCATATTCGTTTCGGCATTGCTTGTGAATTCCAATCTGCTCAAAAGGATCATCGACCTTTGGGAACTATTTTTTGGACACGATCCGTGTCCGTATATGAGTGCAAACATTTCCTGGTGAAATGGTGTTGAGTTGTCCTTATATTTAGCTTGCATGACTTGTGAATTTTGTTTAATAAATGTGTGCCACGGGATATAATCAGAGACTAAACAACCACAATCCTTATGATCCTTATTTCTCCTACAAAGTGCGATTATATATATATATTTGAAAATCGATCATTTGCAATATTGATTACTTATTGATAATTGGCAGCACTTCCATCAGAGGTTTTCAATCCAACTCGCAGGGATGGTGAATGTGTGATAAACATTGTAAACATTGATTATTTGCAGTGCACTTGCGACGGCGATGCAGCCAGTGAGCACGGAGCTGTGGAGGGTGGAGTGCGACAGGGAGGGAGGCAGTGTGGAGTACTACGTTGTGGTCAAGAATGGAGAAGAGAGGACTGAGGGTACGGTAATGGGGATAGTCTCGAATTATTTAACGGACTGAGACACGATCAATTAACAAAAACACTATGATGGAGGGGGGGGGAGTTGAAGGACTGAATACAGTGGGTACGGTAGTGACGATAGAGACACGGTAGCTCGACACTACTACTATCATACTGTGACCAATAGTGGAGGAGAGAGGAGAGAGGAGTGAGGGTACGGTAATGGGGATAGGGGATACGGTAGCCTGGCTGACAATGCTACCGTTTTGACGCTAACTCGTGGTCAGAAGAGTCTGAAATGATGTGCCTTACTGGGACATGACTGATTTTAGCAATATGAGCAATTGAGCGTTACGAATGGGAGGGGGAGTGAAGGGCAGAAGACTTAGGATACGGTAATCCGCGTGAGATAAGGTAGAATGGAAGGGCTGCTATGTTGTGGCCAATTGTCGCGGTCAGAAGGATGAGTCTATGGTAGTTATTCCCGCGTCTTCTATGTTTCACGCATGCCTTATCTTCGAGAGTGATCCCCTCATTTGGCTCATCTGTTCTTATTTACACGTCGAATCAAAAAGTCGTTGTTATTCTTTGGCTGTAAAGCCAAAAGAATGACAGAAGGCTGAGGATACGGTAAGGATACGTTGTGGTCAAGAATGGAGAAGAGAGGACTGAGGGTACGGTAATGGGGATTGGGGATACGGTAGCATAGGGGACAACAGCGTTATGGAGATCTGAAGAGCAACCG
>JACMIF010003321.1:0-14965 GCA_014805445.1 Diplogasteroides magnus
AGGGAGGAGGCTGGAAGAGGTGCAAGACGGACAGAAGACCACGCTGGCGCTGGGCACAACAACAACGTAAATTCGCCGCTGCAGCAACGAAGGGAGCAGAAGGGGGTGGGGGAGGGACTGGGGAACGTATTTTTGGATCTTTTTACTTCCCCATTCTCGGTTGTCTCTCGCTCATCATAGACAACCGCTCCGTGGAGACTAAGGAGGTCCGAAATGCGTTCTCTACGAGGGACCCTCCCTTTTGTCTAGTCCGTCTTCTGAAGTTCTCGTCCCTCGTCACCGAATAAGAGCGCAGAAAGAGGAGGAAATGGCTTGCCAAAAAAAGGAAAGAGGAAGGAAGGGGGAATGGACGAATTCCGGGAGATGCATGCACAGAAAAGAGAAAGAAGAGAAATCGTATAGTAGAAAGGAAGTGGATGGGGAAAACACACACCTACCTGTGACTACTTATACCGTGTTTTGCTGACAAATTTATGAGAAATATGCGTGAGGATTGAGGGGGAATCGAGTCTCCTACACGACACACGATATTGGTTGGGGGAATGAAATAGATGAATGATTTGGGGGCAGAATCTAATCCCAGCTGGTAAATACATACTCTTGTCGGCATCTTACTACGAGATGCATTCACTTACAAGAAGTGTTATTAGTAGGAAACGGAATCCCAGCAGAAGTGCACATTTCTGCCGTATAATTCCCTCGGAGTGGTTGTCCATCACGTGATGGACAACCGCTCCGAGGGAATTAAGCGACAGAAATGTGTACTTCTGCTTGGATTCCCTTACCTAGTTATTAGTAAAGTCGGGGAAAATACGTGTATGAAGGCAAATAGGGGAATGCATTGATGGAATAGAGACTGGTTCCCGCGTTTTTATCTATGTGCAAACGTGTCCATTGGGAGTACAATGCATATGCATGTAAATGGAGGGTGGAGGAGAAGTGAGGACACTTGTCATCTTCAAAATGTCCAAAAGAAAATCCGTCTTGGTGACATTGTCTGACACAGACAAGCTTGAAGAGGACAAAGAACGATAAATAGCACAAGCTCTGCTAGTTCTCCACCGCGAATTGGAAACTACTCCGGGTTACGGTAGACAGTTTGGCTAGTTCTTAGACTATGTTTCACAAGGAATACATCCTCAGATATAAAGTGGCATTGAAACATAATCCATAAAGCAGTCAAACTGGCAACCATAGTCCGGGTGAAAGACGCGAGCGCCATGGACGTTGGCGCAATAATAGTGAAATTGACGCTTGAGCCGGGTCTTGATGGCGCAAATGTCCATGGCTCAGTTGTCTTTCACTCGACCAGTCCATTCCTAGCAGCGAACATGTTTTGTGGAGAGGGGGCCATAAATGGGCACATGAGATGCTTGAGGGGAGGGTATCAAAAGAAGACCAGCACACACAAACCTGTGGAGAAGGATGGAAAAATGGTGGTGCTCTTGAGAAGAAAAGAGGGGAGTGGACGGGAGGGGGAAGGTAAGCCTCTTCCTCCCCTCTTCCCTTGCATCGAAATGCATGCGAAAGTGGAGCTTGACCGAGTGACCGACAGAGCAGAGAAATGCTATCGCCAGAGGTGGATGGGAGAAGGGGGAGAAGGGGGAGGTGGAGTCGTTTTCGGACCAGGTCTCTTATGCAACGTACACTCTCTCGTGCCTCCCTCAGGGGGTCACCTTCATTCTTCACCCATGCAACAACTTGCGTCTAAGCTACGCACGCAATGCAAGGTCGCGAAAGGGAAAGGGCACCAAGCACTGAACCAATTAACCAAGCCACGTATGCATACCTCTCATCCCCCAAGCTATTCTGCCCTTCCTCGTACTATGGAGGTGTATTCCATGGACGGATTCTTGATCAACGGTACCATAACCAACATCTAGGGGTCCAGTGGAAGATTGAGATAGACATTTTGTGGCCTGTGTGACTGCTTCTTCATCTACTATACCGTAAAATAGGGTCCAGGTAGCACTATGAGGGATGGACCGGAAAGCTTCGCCCTTTGTCATTGTCGATGGCGTAGGAGAGGCTACTCTGGAGGAATGTGCATGTGCGCCGTTTCTCCCCCTTCTCCTCTAGTGTGGGAGGGGCTGCACTCTTTTCTTCTCTCAACCCCCCTCAAGCACACACAAAGGCTAACAAAAGACCGACACGGATCCCAGGATGCTCCCTATTCTTCTACCATTACACCACAGTACCATGAATGGAAGAAGACATTATCCTGGGGGGGGGGTCCACCAATCTTGGAACCGGTCTTGGTTCTACTTCACCGGACACAAGAAGAACGAGGAATTCTAATTCGAATATGTTTCACCGATCCCTTATCTTGACTGGTATTGCAATCCGTGAAACATAACTGATCTCGCTTCACCAACCGTAGCCCTGTCTGGCTTACTGAGAAGATTACAGCGGGGCATCCGTAGACGCTGCACATGCAGACAACGTAAAAAGAAGAAGAAGAAGATGAAGAGGAATTGTCCGGGAGGGGAGGGGGCGAAATGGGTGGGAAGGGCTGGCTGGCTATACAACGGACAACGGCCGGCAGGAGGGGAGGGAAGAAACGGCTGGCAGTAGAGGGAGGGAGGGAAAAGATACAGCGCCTCGATTACATACATGCGCCCTCCCTCGGGCAAGTTGGCAGAGAGATAACGGGGTGTGGAGAGAGAGTGGTCAGGGGGTAGAGGGAGGGAGAGGAGGAGGGGGACTCGCCCCCAATCGTAAAGTGCAACCATGCAACGAGGAGTGCCACGGCAAAAGAGGGTGCGAAGTGAGTCGAGAGAAGAGAAGGAGGGGAGGGGGGAACCAATTTGTTTGGGGAGAAGAAAGGCTGTGCACTCAGAAAGCAGCATGCAGATTTGCATCATTTGTTACGTTTCACAAAGGGGTATATCCTCACAAAGGGTATATCCCTGTATACATAGTAACTTTGAATCATAACCCAAAGTAGCCTGCCAACCGTAACGCAGATTGAAGCCAATTAAAAGGGCGTTGTTGCTGATAAGATAAGGTTGAAATATTGGATGAAAGACAACTACCTTTACGCCGTAATGGGGAAATGGACAGATTTCACCACACTAGAACAAACGTCCAGTTGCCTTTCACCCGATATATCGCAGGTATTTCGAAGGGAAGAAATTCCAGGATACGCGGATAAAGTGAATTCAAATGTCAGAATGCACTTTCAAGAATGCTGTCTGCAAGAATTATGTTTGAATGTGAAAAATCGAGCCAATTTGTGTTTCTTCGTTCTTTCAAGAGAAGCGAATGTCTACATTCTATGTTCATATGACATTTCTGAAGGCAGAGAAAGACAATTGTCGAAGAAGAAAATGCTATATCACAATGATTCATTGGAATCAATTGAAATTGCCTTTCTTTCATCAAATCCGATTTAAAAAAATATATAATATCAAATAGTGTTTCTAAACCGATTGTATCGATCATTTTTCATTCATCTAATCCACCCCGAAAGTTGTATGTCGCACTCACGTAAATGTTATTTAACAGCTCTGCGGAAATTAGACGAATGAGAAATGCACTTTTACTGACTCTGAGTCAGGAGTCCGAATTTCGAACGCGTACTAATTAATCCGTCAAGAAGTGTACTTGTTGGAAGTACATATGTAATTAGGTCTCTGAAAGAAACTAAACGACATTTTTCATGTGAAATTCGAGAAGGATAAAAGAGTCAGTGCAGGTCAATCCAATAAATCAGAGATGACATTAATCGAACTTATTCCAGGACATACTAGGGGTTCTAAATCGGTAAATTTGTCGTCATTCTTTTCCGGGGCGCGGTTTTCTCTCTTCCGGACAGATAACCTCTCTTCGGAGAAGAATTACGATAGATATACCGATTTTGAACTCATAGGACAACACACTATTCACATTACCCTCACGTTTCATTTCCCAAATGGTTTCCCGCCCATGGGAAGTTGCAATCATTGAAGATTGCAAACCGTCATTGTAATCCATTCGATCTGAATAATTTACCTCCATAATTATTCCGCCGTTTGAGCTGACCGGGATGAATGAGAGAAGAAAAAGATGTTGAATGGCTTAATTAGAGTGGTAAGGTCATTGTTGCGTCAAGGAGAGAATATTGATGCGTTTACTGGGTGAAGGGCAACAGAGCTATGGACATTTGCGTCATAATGGTAAAATGGACAGTTGCGCGGTCATTCTCAACATCTGTATCGTCTCAACGCAAGTGTCCATTTCACCATTATGCAGCTAAAGTTCATGACTTTCTTGTCGAATTGAAAGATAACGGAGATACATAAGCACGCGCATCATATTTCATGGGACATCGTGTGTTTCACTTGCATTATATTTTCTTGATGAATGAATTTGGATCAATGTAGTAATAACGTTTGATTCCTATAATAACGAAAAAGAAAAATACCTAGCGGTCAAAGAAACCACGAAATAGCACTCAAAACGAGAGATACACATTCGGTCAAAAAATTACCGTGTGTACTGGGTGTAACAATTCGGGCAGGACGCATAATACATGCCGTCGATTCTGGTGGTGGAGTGGAAGACGACCAACTTTTCAAGTGAGTTTCACTGAACACATAAACACATTTCCGACCATCTTTGCGAAATTATCACAAGTTAGGGTCCAGAGATAAAGATAGGTTTCAATGAACGAATTAAGTAGAAAGATATGATGATATGTTCGTTTACTATTCGTATCCTTTTGAACAGTAAAGTAAATAGAACTATTGACACCAGAATTCATTTGATTCAATTTAAATTGCCTCTCTTCCATCCAAGGAGAATCAAGACTTTTCTATTTTATCAAATAGGGGTTTAAGGCTTTCTAAATCGGTCTAAATCGGTAGAAATGCACTTTACGACCAATTTAGAAACCGTAATAGCAAACACGTACAAACGAAACGGTCAGGGTGGATGCTTGTTAGAAGTACGTAGTTAGGACTCGTTTAGAAGTTTGAAGAGAGCTTCGTGCCAGATTCGGAAAGGAAAAAGAGTCAGTGCAGGCCAATCCAATAAAACAGAGACGGAATTAGTCAAACGAATACCACGTCGCACTACTTACCAACTAAGGTTGGCAGATTGAGTACTAAATCAGTGCTATGCTTCAGGAAACCGATAACTTGGCGAGATGTAACGATCAGTGAAACATAACTTATTTCGTACTCAAACTGCCAACGGTATTGCCCACTTATTTCACTTCCCTAATTTAGATAAATAGATGAATTTTTCATTCCTCTAATTCCCTCGGAGCAGTTGTCCATCACATGAAAGAGACAACAGGTCCTCGGAGATTAGACGAGTGAGAAGTGCACTTTCTGTTAGGGTGTCGCATTCAGTCACTTCTCCGCATGCGAGACCGGCGCGGTCTAGAATGAATCTCGCGAGAACGCTGTATGCAATGTAAATGAAGCGAGAATCTCGTTCTCGCAGTGGTCTCGCATTCACTCGGATTACGGAGTGCATCTCTCTTCTCTGATTCGTTTTCGAGCGGTTGTCTCTCGTATCTGATAGACAACCGCTCGGCAATGAGTAAGAGAAAAGGAATGCACTTCGCGAACCGGTTGGTCTCGCGAGAGTCTCGCATCGCTGCGAGATTCTCGCACCCATCTCCGTTCATTTCATTCAGTCTCGCGAGACCGCACGGTCTCATTCATTTTCATGCGAGACTCTCGTTCTCGTTCCCGTACGCGACACCCTACTTTCTGTCCTAAAATTACCGTTTTAGTAACACTAATTCTGTTGCTAGTCGCCCGTCATTCATTTCCTCCCCCATCCTATGCCGTAGATCGTTCGGCAGAAATTGTGTGGGTAATAGCCCCGCAAATTCAATTCGCTGTCACCGAACCATTGCACTCTACTGAATATGGACTCCAGTCTACCCGGATTCAGATTCGAGCCAGCTCACAGAGTTCATGCAACAAGCAGCTTCCTGTTTAATTCCTTTGAAATATGTCATGTATTATGGTTGGCAGTTTAGCTACTTTATGGGTTATGTTTCAATCCTATGTTGCAAGTGAGTATACACCCTCTTTGAAACATTATCCATAAACTAGTCAAACTGCCAACTATACTTTATATCAAGTGTATAATGGTTAAACCGCGTATATAATCATTGATCCTAAACTAGTTCAATGCAGATAGCAATGCGTGTGACCGACAAGAACCGAGCAATAGTATGTGTTATGTTAGGAGGCATTGAAAGCGTCGGACTATTAATGAGTGGAGTTTTGATCTTCACATTATACAGGGCGAGAAAGAGCATCGCCTGTGTAAGTATATTTTTATATGTGTCTTGTGTAATTATGCTTCTAATACGAAGATGAACGATTCGGTGAATTTTTTTGGAAGATATTACTGAAAACCTTAGAATTTCAAATACCAGAGAGAATGGGAGGAGGGGCAATGGGGAAGGGGCTCCGTGGTGGGAAGAGAGTGTGACAGGAAGAGAGAGAACAGAGAAGACAGCGTGGATCTACCGTAATTATTGATACTACAGGTTTATCGCGGTAGGAGTGAAATCGTTCAAGTGTAGATATTTGAGTATTTTACTGAAGACCGAGGAATTTTTTTGAGAATATATTGCTTTGCTAAAATGATGTTGAGACCCCACAGAACCACCTAACACTAAGAACAAAGTTACCTATCCTGATATTTCTCCACCACGGAATAACTGTAAGTCCTATGTATTAAATTTAAACTTTTTTATAATATAATAATAAAAATAATAAGGAATACTAAATTATTATAGACGAGCGATACATATTTCCGAGTGGCTATGCTGGCAGATGATTTGCTTTCCGAGTTTGTGAATGAGGTATTGAAACTAGGTTTGATTGTTTGATTACTTCAATCGGACTACTTTTGCAATCACGTAATACATGAGCTATAGCACGATTTTTTCGAGTATAAGGTGAAATTGTAGTTAGACAGGAGTGGCGCGAGAAGCCGAAAGACACTTTCCCCCCACGGAAAAGTTCATGCTCCAGCTCCTTTAATGCTAGAGAGGAAACAGTCACCGAATATATGTAGGAAGTATTATAATAGACAAGGTAGCCTCATCGTATTTTCGAAATCACTTCCCTGACGTAATCATTCTTAATTATTTAACGAGTCATCCAAGGGAATAGTGATAGTCACTCAAGTAGTCATATATCAGACTGTAAAATTGGAACTGCTGGACAATAATTCGGATTTGAGCATTTATAAAATATTTCTAGGCGGTCGTATACCTCACGTTGCTCATGGCAATCAATCGTGTGTTTGCTTTTGTGCTACCTTCGTGGAACGATTTCTTCTTCGCGCGGTGAGAATAAAAAGCACGAAAAAGCACGAGCGTAATGGATATTAGACCTCGTGTAACGTAACGTCTCATGAAGTGCATTCCTTTTCTTTAATGCATTGTCGAGCGGTTTTCTATCAGCTGCGAGAGACAACTGCTCGACAATGAATTAGTGAAAAGCAATGCACTTCGTGAGGTAGTTCATGATGTCTGTGATGTTCATGATGATGTTCTAATGGACATGTGCGCCATTATGGTGAAATGGACACTTGCGCCAAGAGCTTGACGACAGCAATGGCGCATTTTCCACATCACCACTACGGCGCAAATTCCCTGGCGCTATGTTTTTCTGCCTGAAAAACTTTGTCCTAGCAAGTTGAAATCTCATTCAGAAAAAGAACGAAATACGCAATTGCCGTATGCTATCTACTGACTCTTTTGCAATGCGGAGTCAGGTTAAACTGAAAATCGAGAATTCAACGCCAACAATCATAAATACAGTTTGGTACTGAGTCCTCGGCGGTCTAGAAGCCGTGAAACACTTGGGTTTGATGAGCCATCGGTGCATGGAACAAAGCTATTTTACCTGATTCGTGATCTTGGATATTTATTCGAACATCTTATCACCTATGGTTGGCAGATACACCACTTTCTGGGATATTTTTCAGCGTTTATATATCCCGAAGTATATGCCTGCGCTGAAACATAAACAAGAAAGTAGTCCATATGCCAACCATAATACCTCCTACAACAGATTCTCGGAAATATAGACGTCGCCATTCCTGTACTAATCACAATCATGTACGTCTTCGTCTTCGTTGCTTTTCGCAGGTTCAGTAGATTTATTAGGTTGTCCAGAAAGTCCCCTGTAACTATTTTTGCCGGTCTCTATCTTCGCTCAAAGATGTCGAAAAATTCTGAAATTTTTCACATATATATTAGACCATGTGGCTAATGTTTGGTGAATAGGATGACCCTATATCTTGAAAGGCAGCTTCCCCTTAAATCTGGAAAGAAAAATAATTTTTCTGGGAAAGCCGTTCTTCAGATGCCCATAATTCTAAACATTGCCATTTTGCCATGAGGGGTCCTAATGAAACCAAATTTTTAATGAAGGTTTTTCACCTTAAGGACACGTCAAAACATTTAGTTTCGAATTTTTGGTCGCTTCCCCTTTGCAGGAAAAATCCGCAAATTTGACCCGTTTTTGCAGTTTTTCGACCGTCGTTCACAGGTGCAAAGGACAAATGGCTGTCTATGCATCCGATAATTATGCCGGTGTGGTCGGGCAACTACCGTGTAAATTTCATGGCCGTAGCTCTGCATCTGACAAAAATAGCTTTTCTGGAGGAAAAAATAGCGAATTTCTGCCCCAAAAAGCCAAGTAAACATTCGCTGTGAAGTCGCCAATGAAACTATAGGCATGCCGTTTCTCATGGTTATAGTTGTGCACTTAGGGCTTACAATAAACTACTTTGGGTGCTCAAGTGTGATCGACCTAGAAATTGTAGGCATCTGAACTATGGCTTACTCAGAAAAGCTTTTTTTGCTTCCCCGATTTATGGGGAAGCGGCCTTTCAAGTTACAGGGTCAGCCTATTCACCAAACATTAGCCAAATGGTCCATAATATATGTGAAAAATTTCTGAATTTTTCGACATTTTTGAGCGAAAATAGAGACCGGCAAAAATAGTTACAGGGGACTTTCTGGACAACCTAATAATAGTACCTTCAATCGGTTATTAAAATGCATTCTCGTATCTCTAATTCATTATCAGCGGTTGTCTCTCTCTCACATCTTATAGCAACAGCTACGAATGAATTAGAGAAACGAGAATGCATTTTAATAACCGATTGAAGGTCTCTAAGATTTACCAATAATATTATAGTCGCAATTTGTCTGCAAATTGGATTCGCGTTGGCATTTAGTATGCGGGATTGGTTATGTATCACTAAAGTTATTGTTGTCCAACTTTCGAGTTTATGCAATATGTTATTACATTATTACATAATATAACAAATCGCGTGCAAACTGCTAATCAACGGCATGGTAAATATTATACTGTTATTCAGAAGCGTGTTGAGCGTAAAACTATCCAAGTCCAGGGACGATAAACAGTTGCTCGTTCAAGGTTTTATCATTGGAATCTCATTATTCGTAAGTGCGCTCTTCCTTTGATCCAAAAAATCGAGCAAAATCTTGTAGGTTACTAAAGCTTTTATATTCATTGCCGAGCGAACGAAGATGGATCTATTGGTTGGCAAAAGCAATTTTTAGATGCTTATCACAGATCTTCTGAGAGAGTGAACCGAAATGTGTAAGGGGTGGCTGCAGCACATATTGAAATTGACAATGAAAATATGTTTTCCTGGCTATGTCGACCACGCTGATCACGATGGCATACTTCATTACTCTCTGAGAAGATCTGTGTTATAAATAAGAGTTATAAGAAAACGAATAACACTTGCTCACAGAGTGCATCTTAAATAAATAAAGTTACATAAAAATTGTTACAGAACGATGACGTCATGGATCTCTTCTTACAACTTTCGGTGGTTGGGCGTTAACATTTATTTTTTAATTAATAAAAATCATTAAGCTGGGCAATCATTTGCTGCATCCAGTCATCTTTCTGATTACCAATGCCACCATTCGGCGACATTTGCCATTTTTAAAACAGCATTCCAGCCATAATCGAATGGAACAACTTCGTTCCTAACTGTTGTATCTCACTTGGTAGGGACAACCGTTAGGAATGAAATTAGACGGCTATGAATTGACAGCTGTCAATAATGTCCCAAATGCGACACCCAAAATGTTGCCCCATTATCTCATTGTCCATTGTCATGCGTTTGAAACGGTAAATTTATGCCACTTTCATTCGTCAAATTTTGTCCATCACATGGTAGAGAAAACCGCTCGTCGGAGAATAGACGAATGAGAAATTGAAAAAATTACCGGTTTTAGAAACTTTAATTCAGTTACTATTTAGTCATGCATCGCTTTGTCGAAATTGCCTTCCCCGGATGTAAGACAGCTGCGCCAACGATATTTCATCATAATGGTGAAATGGATATGCGCGCCATGACAAGCTAAGAATGATGGCGCAATTGTCCCATTTCACCATTATGGCTCAAAAATCTACGCTTCTCCTGTCTTTTAAACGCCCCCCCCCTTTTCCAACTGATTGCGTTGCTCGTTCGCGCAGACAGAAATGTTGCAGGTAATAACTCCGCGGATTCAATAAACTGCGTCCCACATTCATAGTATATCTGTCCTCCAATCATTGCACTCTGTCATTATGGACTCCTGTCTACCCGGATCCGGATCCTAGCCAATTTACAGAGTCCATGCAATTAACAACTTCCTGTTTCATTCCTTTGAAATGCCCTATATATAACGTACCGGTCCGCATTTTTGTCATGAAGAATCAGACATACATTTTGTTGAACGAAACTATCGGTTTGGTCTAGAAAATCCAAGTACAACGTGCATTATTATGCACCCTAACTGAACTGTTATACCCAGTACGCTCGTTACGTTTTTGACCGACTCTTGGTTTGCGCGCTATTTCATCGTGCCTCTGACCATAGCACGTCATTTTAAATGTGTTTTACGCAGATTGCTTCGTGGAAAATGAGGTTCTGAGCAACGGTTCAGATTGGATGCATGATATCTCTTGTGTATATTTCTTATCGCGCGTATAATCATTGATCCATCCTGACAAAATTAAACGCAGATCACAATGCGTATGACCGACGAGAACCGTGCAATAGTCTGTGTTACGTTAGGAGCCATAGAATTCATCGGACTACTAACGAGTGGACTTTTGATCCTGACTCTACACAGGGCGAGAAAGAATATCGCATGTGTAAGTATGTTTCTGTAAATAAAAAATGTGTCTAATGCAAAAAACATAATGCAACAAGAATGAAGAGGTCGCTCGATACGCCGAGCGTTTCTTCCAAAAACCCTCGAATGCACATACATATTCAATCTTTATCAAATGCCAAAGAATTTTCATTCTCTATCATTTCTCCGTAAACTGTAACGGTAGTAACGTGCATTTGCCATTCGTCTAAGCTCTGCTGTCTCTAGAGGCGATAGAAAGCTGCTCCGAATATATTAGGCGATGGAGAAATGAGAAATTTACTACCGTTTAAGAAACCCTAACTGACATCAACTTCAGTTTCCCTTCTATCTCATCGTGTTACATATGGCCATTGCTGATTTCCTCTTCTTTTTCGTTCAGTTAACGTTTGTCGAACCTATCCTGATATTTCTCCACCATGGAATAATTGTAAGCTCTATGATTAAAAATTTACTTTTATTTAAATAGACATTTTATTATTATTGTAGATGGGCGGTACCCATTTCCGAGTGGCAATGCTGACAGATGATTTGCTTTCTGAATATGTGAATGAGGTAATGTAAATCGCTGTATGTCTACTAGGGATCGACTTATTGACTGCCTAGTCCACTGGACCGGCCAGTCTCTGGACGTCCATAACCCCCACAACACCGAATTATGGACTGTTGTGGACCGAAATGAAATGACCGGCGCGCCCTTGTTTTCAGTTATGGACGTCCATAAATGGATCCCTAATGACTACTTCAATCGAAATGATTTTGCAATCAGAGCTTAATTCCAGAGAGGAAATAACCACTGATTATCGGAAGTAGTCTAATTATCAGCAAGACAGATTAATCATATTGCCTATTATCGAGACTACTTCCTCATTGAGGAAATCACTCGACTAGGCAATCCCAGATTATTTGACGACTCTTCCATGCCAGGGACTAACGTTAGTCACTCAAGTAGTCAAACTGTTAACCCTAAAATTGTCAATATTATTTTTTAATTTCCGAAATGTATAATAATAATAAATTCTAGGCGGTCGTATACTTCACGTTACTCATGACAATCAATCGTGTGTTTGCATTTATTTTGCCTTCATGGAACGATTTCTTCTTCACAAGGTGAAAAATAAATAAAAACGGCGAAAGAACACGAACGCCATGAACTTTGCGCCATAATGGTGAAATTGACACTTTCGTATAGCGAATGATGACAACAATGGCGCATCTATCCAGCTCACCATTACGGCGCAAAGCTCCTTGGCGCCCTTGTCTTTCGCCCATGAAACTTTGCGCTATCTAGTCACAATCCCATTCAGAAATAGAACGAAATACGCAATAGCGGCGTGCTATTTTCTAAGCCTCTTTCAAAGCGGAATCAGGTTCAGATGAATGTCGAGAATACTACTATAGTAATTATAACTGTAGTTTGATGCGGAGTCCTCTACGGACTCTAAGCCGGGAGACGCTCGGGTTCAAAGAACCATTCGTCGATGGATGTGGGCCAATTTTCATGGTGCGTTAACTAGATTTTTCTAGCTAACATAATAGTATACCTCCTTTATATACCGACTACGAAATCAATGTCATCTGCGTGTTTTTCATCGTTTTCTACCATTCGCACACAAAAATTCTACCGATTTGGTGGATACGGCTGGGCGGTAGTTTGGCTCTTGATACGACCGCCCAGCCGTAGTAACCATTCGGTAGAATATTTCTGACGAATGGCCATGATTTTGAATAGATCGCACGCTTATAGATGCTTACCTTTTGCAACTCCGTTTAAAATAAAACGATAGATTCTCGGATATATCGACGTCGCTATTCCAATCCTAATCACAATCATGTACGTCTTCGTCTTCGTTGCTATTCGACAGCAACGAATTGCACATTCGTAAGCACTTCTACCTTTCACATTTAGAATGCTTTTCGCAGGTTCAGTAGTTCTAGTAGGGTTGGCAGTTAGTGTACGAAATCAGTTATGTTTCACGGATGCTATATAACTTATATTTATAGAGTCAGTGAAACATAACCGATTTCGTACACTAACTGCCAACCCTAAGTTCTAGTTATCATATTCAGTAGTAGTAGTGAAATGGACAATTGCCACGATAAGGTCGAGAATGATGGCTCAACTGTCTGCGCTCTTGTCGTTCACCGGTTATTCAGGAGCGTGTTGAGCACAAAACTATCCAAGTCCAGGGACGACAAACAGTTGCTCGTGCAAGGTTTCATTATTGGCATCTCATTGTTCGTAAGTTCGATCTTACTTTGTGCCAACGAATGGCGAAACATTTTGTAGGTTACGAAAGCTTTCGTGTTCGTTGCCGAGCGAACGATGATGGATCTAACGGTTGGCAAAAATATGCACATAAATAATTCACATAAAAGAGTTGTAAAACCGAATAAGAAGTTCTCAACATGTCAAATATTTAAGTTACATAAAATTTTTATAAATTCTTTACAGAACAATGACGTCATGGATCTGTTCGGCCATTTCTCAGTGGTTGGGCGTTAACATTTTATTTTAAATTAACAATATTAAGATTGGCAATCATCTGCTGCATCCACTCATATTTCTGATTACGAATACTACCATTCGACAATATTTGCCCAAATTTAAAAGGCACTCCAGCCTAACAATTAGTCAACGATTTTGATTGCTATGGAACCTGGAAAGGATTTTCAGAGGTAGGAAAAATCATTTCGGAAAGAGCTATCTTTTTCTATTCGTCCAACCCTATAAAATTATAATAATTTTTGATATCAATCTACTCTCAACGAGATATATAATTTTGCTGTTTTCACAGTCTCCTGTAACAAAAAATTGACAAAGTTTGAGAGACTTAATTTACAATGATTATATTCTAGCTGAAGATGGACGTTGCGAGCTGATGCAGTTGAATTGCTACAGTTTAACTTCATCGATTACAACGATATGAGCAGCTCGACAAAGGTTTGTATTTCGAGCTTTATTGTTTGATCTTTGATCTTTGATCTTTCCAGATGCATTTGGCGGAACAGACTATGGAACGAGTATCGATTGAAGTCTGAAGGGCGTTCCCTTCATGAGAAAGGGTACAGGTCTAGGAACTGCATTGAAATTACAGCACCGAATGGAGTTCTTAACAGTAAAGCGTAGCTTTTGTAAATTAACATTGTACGCGCAACATATCTGAAATAATTTCTTCCATTTTTTGATTAAAAATGAATAAATGTTAAATCTGTTTCGGCGATGTTTAAGAATTGGTTGTCTGTCCATTGCAATCGCATTTATTTTTCAATTGGTTAAAATTAGTGAACCTGTTTCAATTAATGTCACAAAAAAGATGAAACCATCAAACATTGAGGAGCTCGTAGGCTATGGAAGAGGATTGATCTCGTCCAAACAATATGCTCCCTCTTCCCTTCTCACTCCCTCTTCCCTTCTCACTCCCTCTTCCCTTCTACACTCCCTCTTCCCTTCTTCACTCCCTCTTCCCTTCTTCACCGTGAGTGGTGATCACTGTTATCCTCTCTCATTCCCCTTATGGGAATTAAGCGTGGTTCTATCCCCGGTCTTTCCCCTCAGAGCAAAAAACAGACACTGGCCATGGACGTCGGTCTGAGAGCTTTATCTATTGTTTACTCGCTTTTCCGTGTACTTTGTTCGTCCAAGTCAACTGTCTACATTCGTTGCTATAAGTCATATGTTCTCCCTGTTCTTGAATTTGCAAGTCCTGTCTGGTCTCCTTATCTGAAATCCGAAATTGCTAAAGTAGAGCAGGTACAACATAAATTCACTAGACTCTTGTATTATCGTTGCTTCCCCAGTCCTCTTTATCCCTA
>JACMIF010003322.1:0-14964 GCA_014805445.1 Diplogasteroides magnus
AGTCCATGATGACATAGGTGACCATACCTAAAACGAGTTCCTCGCTAGCGAACACCACCTAATGAACCAATGTGACAAGACTTATGCAACAACCTAATATATCAATATTAATCCATAAAAGCGCGATAATCAATTAATACCTTGAGTTGTCTGTTCTCCCACTTGTCCTTGGGCACTCGAACTCTTCTCTGGTCTGATTCTGATGATGACGTTGACGTTGATGAAGAGGTCATCGAAGATGAAGGAGACGAACAGCCGGCCACGGCGATACTCACGATGTTCCTATCGGGGAGCATTCACTGCAAAACAAATAATTAAAGAGGAATATATATTTGCGCTATAGTGATGAAATGAATACTCGCGCAGGGATAATGCTGGAAATGTGATTGCAGACTGATAAACAGTCAGCGAACAAAATGAGAAACGCATTTTCTCGCATAAAACTATCGTTTTCTAAAGAAAATGGCACTGCAGCAGCGGAAATAACGAAGGCTCTTCTCCCAAGTACGAAAGCTGAAACATATTCGAAACGATTCGGTTGGGGAGCAAACAGGGATGGAGAATGTGTAGACTACAGTCAGTTAGGGTCACGTTATGTTTCACCAAATGTATAAGTTTCCAATAAGATGGCTTTAAACGATTACCATGTGATAAATGTGCCTGAAAATATAAACAGAATGTGTTTCAGCGAATATAATAGGATATGGATTGCAGCATTATAGAGCAACTATCCGTTACACATAGGAAGATATCGGAATAGGATTGGGAATTCCACCGGGATCGATTGTGCCCTAAGGGTACAAGAGGAAATCGCGTCACTCTTGTCTCTCACTGGCGAGATATTTGGATTAACGGGATAAGAGATATGAAGAGTGAAATCGAGACATAATGATGTCATTTCGATAAAAAGACAGCGAAACGGCATGCTTGTTGTTCACACTGACGTCGTTATTGACAATTTATAGTGCGGGTTTGGCACCTGCGATTTGTAGTTTTGCCTGTCACACATAGCAGGTACAGTGACATTTATTACAATGACAGATGGAAAATCCGCAGTATAAATATTTTCTGTGTGCATTAGACGGAATTTGGAATTAAAGTAATCAGATGCAAACACAACGCGCAATTTCTTATTATTTATTTTGAGGTTAAAAAATTGCTGAAGACATCCGAAAAAAATGGCAGAAGATATGAAAACACTTGCACTTTTCGCTTCATAATTTGGGGGGTGAAAGGAATGTGGGATAAAGAGAGTGAAATTTAGACCCTTTGCCGTCCACGGCTGACGCGTCATGCTCGGCTGGAAAAAAACGTGTTTTTGTGTCATCCATTCATTTCCCGGACGTTTATCTACTAGCACAAAAGCTTAACAGGGTTGAGGACACTTCCGCACACTTGCTCCGTGAGAATGCTCATAATGATGGAGCATCTCGACATTTCACCATTATGGCGCGAATGTCCACGACGTTTTTCGGCCGAGTTCACAGAGATCACCTGCGGCGCATAGCAACAAAAGGAAAGCTGAGACGGCCAGGAACTTCAAGAACAATGAGAGATTCTTCCAATTGTCCACTGTTATTCGCATGGAGCTCAAGAATTTCTTCATTTGCGATAGTTTGTTTTCCGTTCTCATGCATAGTTGCTATCTATGTTTATGTTGCAGTATTAGAAGACTGTAACAAGCTCACAGAAGACTGAAGTAAATGTATCACTTTCCGTTCCGTGGAACAATTAGACAGGAAGAGCGACGAACGGAAGTCCCGTTCATTCGCTCTTCTTATCTAGCGTCTCAGTGGAACCGAGGGGCCTACTTCATTATTCGTCCAGACTCCAGGAACCGGATAGGCTACCGGAGTTCAGATACAACAGTATCTATTCACAATGAATCACCGTCACTCTATAACGAATGACCAATGTGACAAAGAAAGCGATGCGATTTGTAATCGAACTGTCAATGATGTTATTGAGACATCGAGTGCTGAGTGAATGAATCACTTTGCGGGTACATAAGAATACCATAATAAATGTAAATAATTCAAGAGGATAAAACCAATGATATAACAAAATGCCAATTTGGAATGAACGCTAAAGTAAATATAGATTTCGCGAAACCTAACTGATTCGCCATTTTTCATGTGGAGAGAAACTTTCAGAACATTTCAGTTATATTGTGGAGGGTGAAAGATGGTAGAAATGTGGGCATTCGCGTATGATTCAGAGCATTCACATGGCGCAAGTGTACATTTCACAATAATGGCGTAAATATCCATGGCGCTCTTGTCTTTCGCTCTCAGCAATATCAGCCGGGGGCAAAGTACATGAGAATGAGAGATGGGGAAATCGACTGATCATCGAGTGCCGGTTATGCACATACAGGCAAAGTAAAGTACTGTATCGCAAATGGGAAATTATTGACAGCCGTTCAATTCTAACCGTCTTACGTTTCTCCATCGCGGTTGTCGCAGCGATGGAGAGAAGAACGCGAAGGAATGAAGTTATACGGACAGAAATGAACGGCTGTCAATAATTTCCCATTTGCGACACCCTAACGCAAAGCCATAACCAACATTTCTTCCGTTTAGGTACACACTACATGGTGCATTTTAAACACTTTCTTTTAATAAAAATTTTTTGTGAACTAATACTAGGAATTGGCGCCATTTCACTCCCAGACCAGGCCACTTTCCCTCATTTCCCCTTCATTGGATTGGCAGACAAGTTGTGCAATCTATAGGGGGAAGAAACGGGAAATGCACACGTTCCGGCATCCGGAACACGCTAGAACTTGTGACGAAACGTAACCAGGAGAAGAAAAACAGAGGTGGAAAACGGAGCGATGGGTTATGTTTCAAATGGCATAAATAAGAAGAAGAGATCAGCGAGAGTAATGGATTGGAGACAGTTTCTCGCACAATGAAAATAAAATTGCACTAAAAAAATCGGCTGTGTACGCGGATTGCGCATTTTCAACATTATCAACAATCCACAATTTGGAACAACCTGCGCGATTGTTGGCACATATGCGATGGGGAAATGGATGAAGAAAATGCGAGTCGAGAATTCCAATAGGGATCCGTCGATAGACTGAAAACGTTGCACTTTATTCTCATATTCGATGACCTGCCTAATAGATAAGTGTGGATTATAAAACCATGGCTAAACTGCACAATTCGCCATTACGGCACCATTCTCAGTTAATTTTCGTCTGATGCGATGCCCAACAACAAAAGTCATTCAGGTAAGAGAAATGGGTTGAACTTCGAGAGCGTTATATCAAAACAATGATTAATTGTGAGAACTCTCTAATCACGAGAGGGCAATTGGAAACTTGCGGCGGTTAACGAGTCACGCGCGATGAGCAATCGAATAAACACAGTCTCTCTCAAAAAAACCTTGGAAGACGCTAAAGAACGTAAGCTCCTTCAGAAGAGATTCTACATGCTAAAGTAAGACTTCGTGCCGGGCTATAAGACAACAAAGCTGGTAATCATCGCAACGTGGTGGGCAGCGGTGGAATAATGAATGGGGGCGGAACAAAGAATTACAGAAAGTGACAATCGAGTCAGAGTTGGATCAAAAGCGATAGCATCATGATCCTTTCATTTTTGTTGTCAAAGAAAGAGAGAATCGTAGGTGGTGGAAACAAATGAAAGGAGTTCTTAAAGGAGCTGTCCCACGAACTTTTTCGAGTATAAGCTAGGGGCGCAGCTAGATCGGTTTCCTCAAAACAGGAGGTTCTAAGTAGGTTTCACATTTTTAAGACTCGTTCCTGATTTGCCACAGTTCAAGGAAGTTTGAAAATTACTGTAATTGAACGGATCTTTGATCAGGGAGGAAGGGAGTAGAGAGAGGAGAGGGAAGACGAAGAGAGAACGAGAGACCGGTAGATCATGAGAGAGGCCAGAGAGAATGGAAGGAGGGGGCAATGGGGAAGGGGCTCCGTGGTGGGAAGAGAGTGTGACAGGAAGAGAGAGAACAGAGAAGACAGCGTGGATCTGCCATAATTATTGATATTACAGGTTTATCGCGGTAGGAGTGAATTCGTTCAAGTGTAGATATTTGAATATTTGACTGAAGACCGAGGAAATTTTTTGAGAAGATATTGCTTTGCTAAAGTGATGTTGAGACCCCACCGAACCACCTAACACGAAGAACAAAGTTCGTGGAACAGCTCCTTTAACATTTTTTTTATTTTTATGTCGGATTGCGCTCCCTAAGGCTATCATTGATAAAAAAATAGTTCCGCTGGTTAATGGTTGTGAATTTGGCTGCTAAACATCGTAAGAACATTTTGAGAAGTCTTCGAACACCGTAATGATATTGTTGGTTGATTGAAAAACTGGTTTGCGAAATTCTCATCACTTATGTTTTTCGAATAAGTTTCACAGAAACTTTATCTATGCACACCTATTCGCATTGGAATCCTGTAACCGCTGAGAACGTATTTTAAGAAAAATTGCCTTTCATCTACAGCTTGGTTAAGAAATCACGGTGCTACGCAACTTAATAAGATTCGATTACACTGAATTCTTCCAGTGGTCCCTGCTGATAAAAGGAATGCGAGGGTGGGGCGGGATGGGTTACCTGTTCCAAACCCCAAATGTAAACAAATGCGAAACCGGATAGGTGACATTGGCAGCATTGTTGGCAGTGGAGAAGCACATCCTGGGAGGAACGAAATCGTGCCAGGGATGTTTGTGCCATCATGGTGAAATCCGGGTTAGACTTCTTACTAACTGAACCTGGCGCACATCTCTTCACCCCAGGTCGCTTTTCAGACATTATCGGGATCACGGAGTCTATGAGGGTAGCCGGATGAGGCCCCTGGCCCGCTCGGCGCGTGTGCGATACACAGGAAGCATTAGAGGAATGCGCAGTCACTGCAACCGATAGGAGATGCATTTTCGTAAGAAAGAAAAAAAATTTTATACCCATGAAGCAAGGAGATTTTTCTACTGCATACGATGCTTGTTCGTAGGCCAAGGATTAAACAAGTACGGTAAGGCACAAGGCAAATGAGTCATTTGCCTTGTCAGAAGAATCAGAAGAACTTCAGGCAACGATGAAATTTGATTAAAGTAGACAAAACATAGAATGAAACAATATTGGATTGCGCTTAATCAAACTCGCTTGACAGTCATGCTATATTTTTGAGAACATGCAGCTACTATATATTGTTAGACGTACGAGTAATGTGCTTCGATCGCGAAGGAAATATCACAGCAGCTATATTGCTCTTGTGAAACATAAATTTATTAATGACACACAGCAATCTAACCTTCAAAGAAAATACCCGACGACTCGACTTATCTCTTATCCCTGAAACACGTGACCACCATCTTTCCAATTAAAAGTCACCTATTTATCACAGGCGCATATTTTCCTTTACACTCTTAGATGCGATGAGTAAGAAAATTGAAAAAAGCTGGAATCCAAACAAAAATCTGAGATTTCATACATCGGTGAATGCCACAAATAATTCAATGAACCGGGTGAAAAGCCTAATAATAGACCTACGGTGTTCGCCATTATCGCGCAAAGGTCCATGGCGCTCTTTTCATTCTCATTCAGCAATCTCAGTGGGAAGACTACAAAGTTCATGAGAACGAGAGAAGGGGGAAATGGATTGAGCATCGAGTTGCGGTTGTGCACATATTGGGTATTCTAGTCCTCAACTATCGATTTATTCCACCTCGGACGTCATTCAAGAAGCCAAAGACGTCAGGAAGCAGAGCCAAACGATAATTATCGATCAGCGGTTCTAAAGCGGTAGATTTATCGCCATTCCTCGCTCAAGGCAGTTGTCTCACTCCGTGTTTAGACAACAGGGCTGTAGAGAAGAATGACGACAAACTTACCGATTTTGATTGATTCCACCTCTCTCGTCACTCCATAGACTACATGAGGGCATTTCTTCAGCTTTGATCACATTCCAATTGAAGAGATGCTCCTCAACACTTCCTGGAGTCTTTAAAATAACTTTCTCATAAGAATTTATTGTTATAATTAATTTGTTGTGAACTAATAATGGGAAATGTAGCGATTTCACTCCCAGAACAGGCCACTTTCCCTCGTTTTCCCTTCATTGTTCATTGTTCATTGGCAGACAAGTTGCGCAATCTAAGGGGGGAAGAAACGGGAAATGCACACGTTCCGGCATCCAGAACACGCTAGAACTTGTGAGGAAACACGAAAAAGAAGGGGAAAAGAACGGTGGAAACAAGGGTAAAACGGAGCGATCAGTTATGTTTCACGTGGCAAAAATAAATTGAAGAGGTCGGCGAGAGCAATCGTGGTGAATCGACCCCCTTAATTGTTCAACTACCTAGGCAACTAACTAATTCCGAAAGTTAGCGCGTAACAATACACTTGAACTATGAAGAACTACAACTATAAAGCTGCACGAGAATCCGGCAACGCACGCGGATTGAGCAATCGCGTCGTATGCCGATTTTCTTCGATGTCGAAATTTATAACAACTTGCGTAATTGTAGGAATAAATGGGATGGGAAAATTGGACGGAATATTAGGTGAAAAAAGAGTCGAGATATCTTAGTTCCCAAAAAGAGATCCATTGAGAGGGTGATTTAGTGCACGACGATGGAAAGGATAATCGACCATTTTTTTTCTCGCAATCCTCGTTCGTCCGGATGAAATAAGGATATTCGCGCAGTGAAAACTATGAGAACACACGAAGCAATGACTGCCAATATTAGCAGTTTCAAACTCCTTTGAGTTGCTTTCTCTTGCTCAGAAAAGAGAGGAGCGACAAGGACTTTTGCTCCATAATGGTGAAATTAACAGCAGGTGCACTATCACGGATAATCTCTCTATTACACCGTTACGGCACAAACGTCCAAAGTCATCCTGCCTTTCACCCTTATACGCATTATGACCGGTCGTCGCAAGAGAGAATGTGTCAATATTACGGCGAGACAGAAAGCTGTGCACTTTATTCCCCTTTGTGACTCACTAATCGATCGTTGTTGACTTTCAAATCATGGCTGCACAATTTATCATTATTGTCTATGCTGCAGATTTTTTCGTCCGATGCCATGAGCAATATGTTATGTTTCACATAGCCTACATAAAATGAAGAGGTCGCCGACAGTAATATATCTACCATTGCTTTCCTTTATTTACATTATGAACTAATACTGTGAGATGGCGCGATCTAACTCCAAGATCTGGCTGGCTATTTTTCCTCCTCCCTTTCAGACATGTTACGTAATC
Organism: Diplogasteroides magnus; assembly: GCA_014805445.1. NCBI lineage: Eukaryota > Metazoa > Nematoda > Chromadorea > Rhabditida > Diplogasteroididae > Diplogasteroides > Diplogasteroides magnus. Next base: position 7,234 of record JACMIF010003322.1, read on the forward strand.
TTTAAGGGGAAGGTACGGGAAATGTAAACGTTCGGAACACACTAGAACATGTGAAGAGACGGGGCCAAGAGGAGAAAATAACAGGTGGATATAAAGAGAAAACTGAGCGATGGGGTTATGTTTCGCATATCTTATATAAGATTAAGCGATCAGCGCGAGTATTCCGCCCGCTTTAATCTTTTCACGTAGATCATGAATAATTACACCGATAGAGCCGCATTAGAGATCGGCAATGTACGCGGATTGGGCAAACGGTGTGATCTGCACATTTCCAACGATATCAATAAAAACGGTTGGACGAAAAGCGTGTCGAGATTTTCAATAGAGATCGAGAGGGTGATTTAGTGACACGGCTCTGGTTATGGTAATCGACTTTTTCTGGCAATCACCTTCCATGAGACGTTTCCTCTCTGCGCACCAAGGCAGGAGGGCCATTGTCATTTGCGCCATAATGGTGTAATGGACAATTGCGCGGTGAATATAAAAGTTGAAGCTACTCGCATATCGTTTGCGGCTTTCCTCTGTTTGATAAGAGAAATGGGCGGAACTTCGAGAGCGTCTAATCAAAACACTGATTAATTGTGAAAACTCTCTAATCGCGAAAGGGCAACTGGAAACTTGCAGTGGTTAACGGGTCACATGCGATGAGCAATCGAATAAACACAGTAACTGATAAGACTTTGAAGACGCTAATTTCCGTAAGCTCCTCTAGAAGATGAGTATTGCTTGCTAACGGCAAGGCTATAAAACAATAAAGCTGCTAATCATCGTAAGATGCTGGGCGGGGTAGGCATAAAGAATGGGGGCGGAACAAAGAATTGCGGAAAGGGACAATCGTGTCAAAGGTGGATCGAAAGGGATATCATCGCGATGGTCCTTTCATTTTTGTTGTTAAAAAATGGAGGATCCTTGGTGGAGGATAAACAAGAACCCACTTCTTTTTCATCAAAGCATCTGCTTGCGCACTTGATAAAAATACTTCAGTCGATTTAGAGTTGCGACTTCGGTTGCCAAATCATGTAAAATCATTTTACGAATTCTTTGAACACCCCGAGAGAACTGTTGTATAAACTGGCTTCTGCTCATAAAAACAGTACTCATGACTGATGGTTTTCGAATACGTTTCACCGAAACTTTATCTGTTCACATGTATTCGCATTGGAGTTTTGTGCCAGCCGGTTTTATATCATCTAAAAATAGTATGATGTCCATAGCTTGGTTAAGAAGTCACTTGAAATATCACTCAATTCCTCCAATGATACCTCGTAATAGAAGATACGGGGGGGGGGGTGGGGTGAATGGGTTATCCGTGCCAACCCTGAATTGCAAAACAATTACTAACCGTGTTGGCTGCCACTGGCAGCTTTGTTGGCATTAAAGACGGACCGCGTCCCGGGTGGCCGGGCGGCGCGACGCGAATGGGTTATCCGTTCCAAACCTCAAATGCAAATCAAATACGAAACCTGATTGCTGACACTGGGAGCATTGTTGGCAGTAGAGAAGGACATCCTTGGAGAAAGGCAATCGTGCCAGGGACAATTGAGCCATTATGTGAAATAGGGGTTCGACCACGCACTAAATGCTTGTAGCGCACATATCTCATCTCCCCAGACCTCTCTTCTGACATCATGAGTGATGACGGTAGCTATGGAGAGAGGGCCCCGGTCCACCCGGCGCTTGTGCGATGTACAGTAAGCATGAGAATTCCTTGGTAATTGATACACGAACGTCAAATGTTTGAAAATACTGTTTACATTACAGAAATACCTTACAGAAACTCAGCTAACAGACAATACACGGTATTTGTTAAAAATATACCGTATATCATGTCAAGTGCCGTGTGTCAAAGAAGCAACAGTGATTGAGACAAACGTAAGACAAACTGGTCGCTGGCCTTGCCGTCAGGCCTTCACGCACCGATCAAATTGGATTAAACTAAGCGTAGAACAATAACAACAAACTCGTTTGACTGACATGTTGTAATGATTGTTTGGGTCAAGTGTAGCTGCGCGACGGATTCATGCGCCGTAATGGTGAAAAGGATAGATACGTCATCATTTCCCGGTTCTCATGTTATGGCGCTAACGTCCACTGTGCAGCTGGTTTTCACAAGAAAAGTACCGAGTGGAGATTCGTTACAACATATTCTATTTGAGACGGTTATCCACCTTCGATCGAGTAGGAAATGCCACAGCAGCTATATTTTCATTGTGAAACATAAAAGCGCTGGTATATGCTGTCCTGGCGAATGAAAACCATTCTGTGCCAACTGTTGTATCAATTTGTGTTACGGTTCACATCGACCTGTTTCCCATTCAACGAAAATACCCGACGGCTCAGCTTATCCCACATCTTTGATACCCAAGATCCCAATTAAAAAATCTCCAATTTATCACTCTTTTAGACTCTTACATACAATGAGTATGGGAAAAAAACAATTGAAAAAGCTGGAATTGACACAAAAATCTGAGATTTCATACATCAGAGAATGTCACAAAGAATGCACTGAACCACGTGAAACAACGAATAACAGGCCTACGGTGTTTAGCGACGGCGGGAAAAGAAATTCAATCCGTTAAAGAACGCAAGTCTCAGAATGGATGGCAGGGAGTGAGAACAAAGAGAAATGAAGTGAAATGGGATCGAGAGGGAAAGTGGGGGAGATGAAAGGTGTAGAGGAGATGGAGAGAAGGGTATATTGTCCCCCCCCCCTATCTCATTCACTTCCCATTCCATTCAACCATCCCTATCAAACTATCCACCTCTGCAACAATTCAAATGCAATTTTTCCCGCCCTTGTCAATCAGGGGCACTTTCTTTTTCGTTCTAAAACAATCAAACTACCTAATATGTGTTTAGTGAGGCAACTCATGGTAAGCACATTTTGACAAAACTGCACAATTTCAGTCAAATCCAAATCACAAAACCGCCTGGATTCTCTTCCCACAACACGATTTAACATCCTATCCTATCAACACAAACGCATAAAACAAGAAAAATGTCTCATCGTTCCAGAACAAGAGATAATGTGGCAATCGTTAGTCAAAATCTATAATGGTGCAATTAGGAGAGGAAATTGGGCAATCAGATCTGGTCCAATAAAGCTTGTCTAGCCATAATCTATTGGGATTTCTAAATCGGCAGTAAAGTGCATTTCTCTTTCGTCTATTTCCCGCGTAGCGGCTGTCTATCGAATGTTGAGACCATTTACGAGAAAAAAATGTACTTTATTACCGAGTTGGAGACCCTAAAACCTATAGCCTTGACTCAGGAATTCAAATACTACCGTAACCCAAGGGCTCTTCTCCTTTAGTTGGTCTTCTTCGAGTCTCCCGCTGCGGGGGGCTGCTTCTTCCTCGCTGCAATTGAAATTTGCAAATCGTGATTCAGGGAAGGCGGCAATTGTTGCAAATGGCGGCAATTGTTGCAAATTCAAAAGCTACCGTACCCAGGGCAGCCTTGCACTGCTGATGGGCGTCCCTGAGGCCCAGGTCCCTCAGGCAGTTCTCTTCAGTAAAGACGAAGGGGACGGCGCGCTGGTCGCGGACGATGGGACGACGGGCAATCTCAAGGATTACAGTAGCATAGGGTTACTGTAGCACTCGAAATGGGATACCGAAGACTGTGGCAGAAGGAATGAAATAGAGATTATGGTATTTTCTTATATTCCTAACTAGTGAAAGATAACAGGAACAGATCAGTTGCTGAAGCGCCTACGTTATGAAACTTCACTGTGATAACAAATCACCTGGATCTCAAAATGTCCAAAAACAGCCAGAGGGAAAATCCATAATCGCAGCTACCGTATACCTCTTTTCCGTCCTGGAACACGCAAATGGTGGGCAGTTGCTTGCTGGTGGCCCCGGCGTTGACGTAGAATCGATTGGCCTCGTTGGGCCATCGACCGAGGTCCAACTTGCCGAACTTGAGATTGGACAGCGAGAGGCTGAAATGTCTTTTTTATATATTTAATAATTGGATTAATATATCTCATATTAAAAAGTAATATATAATAATTGTGTCTTTCCATTATTATGGACAGCGATCTAAAAAATAAACTGATAAACTGGCAAGCGAGACACGAGCATTTGACTATTCATCAAATTACTTGTGTTTCATCCGAACCATAAAAGGCCTAAATGATCAACTTCAGCGGTAGCCTTCTGAGTTCCGGTTTTAAAAGTCAACATTGGGAACAAATGTAGCTCAAATTTCAATCGCGCCGGAATACAGTAGTTTTTAATACTTGAGTATTTTAAAATATTAATTTATGTATATTTATGTATTTAAAAAGGATATAATTACTACTTTGATCGCAAATCATTATTCAGGTCAGTGGCCTCATTGTCAGCTGATGCGAGACCAATTACTGTTGTGTTTCAGCATAATTATAAAAGGCCTGGCTGCTTATGTTCTGCGATAATCGCATGAAAAACCAGTTTCAAGCATTACAAAATTAATACGTTGCACTGTAAGATCCACCACTCTTTCCAGGAATACAGTATCACAATTTGCAATCACTGGTTAAATCATACATGGGCAACGATCGTGTCAACAATATCGATGCAGGGTGCCTTCCATACATTACAGGATTAATTTGCAGAGTGGCTAACGCAAAAATAGATAATTTTACAGCAGAGAAAATTGAGAATTTTCACGTCCATGTATGATTTTGAATTGATAAACATCAATGAGTGAATGAATTTCATTCTGAACTGTGACGTCAGTTGATGCATGGCAAGTGAGAGAGATAATTCATTCATCTAATTATTTTTGTGTTAGAACATAATCATAAAAGGCCTGGCTGCTCATTTTCAGCGATCAACATGAGGAATATTGCCCAGCGTTTAAAAAAATCAATAACAATAAATGATGCAGCTTTTAAAGATACGTCTCCAGGACTACTGTATCACAATTGCAATGTGTGATACAGAAGTTCACTGTCTAGATACTGTAAGACTCACCTCTCGGACAACTTGGCGAACACTGGAGCGATGTGACGGCAGTCGGGCGACCACGACGTGTAGAACTCGATGACGTACGTCGTGCCCCTGTTCCTCGTGAGTTGGTCCTGAACGGAATCTTCCACCAGAGATTACGGTACCTCGATTATTGATTTTACTGGAAAAAGACTCACGAAGAGCTCCGATCCCTGGTAGTACGTCACGTTCTCGGGCCCGTTGAACGCCGGCTCGGGGAAGATGACCATTTGGACTAAAAAGAGGTTACGGTAATTTACACTCAAGACCACTGATTCAGGATTACCGTAGCTACAACAGTTCTTCCAAAACGGTAATTATGCGAGAAAGAGCATTTATCATTCGTCAACTCTCGGATTGGCGGTTGCCTCTACCCTGTGATAGACAATTTCTCCTAGTGAATTAGACGCATGAAAAATGCATAAAATTACCGTTTCCATTCAAAATCAGGAATACTGTAGGTACGTGTTGAGAAAGAATACGGTAGCCTACCAAGGCAAAGCAATCCGTAGACGATGCCCAGAATGAGATCGCCCCGGAAGAATAGTACGGCATTGGCCAGTTTCGAGAACAAGAACACGGTCGACAGGTAGTGCAACCAGTTGGATGCCTAAATTGAACTTGGCAATTTGCCAAAATTTAACAAATTAAAGATCAAAGAATTCGTAATTTGCCAAAAGGAGAGAAAACCCCAACCTTTCGTCCCTTGAACGCGATGATGATGGCCAGGAACATGAGAATCTCGCGTTCTCTCTGCAAATCACAAAATTTAGAGATTTAGAGCAAACACGGGCCGAGTTGGTGCACAAACATATTTGTGCAGGGAGGTCACAACGAAAATCTGCTCTATTCTAACGCAAAGAGGACTGTTTAAGCGATACAGGGTGGTCACACCAATTTTTGAATAGTGGTATCGTGTTTTTGTAACGATGCCATGGTATCATGTATGATTTAAAGATTAAGTGATCGTTTTAACTGCAACTAAAATGCACAAACCGAGTCGATTTCGCACTCGTCGACATGCAAGAAGACGTAGGGACACAGCGGCGTTCCCTTCGTTACGAGAAAGGCGAGTGAGAGGACGAGGTTAAAAAGGTGATGAGCACTCAACACCAGCTTCAGCTCGTCCCACCTCGGCAAGATCATTTTCGCACCTAAACGGAAACATCATTACTTGGATCATAATTTGGGTAGAATGAAAAGATTTTAAAGCTTAAATAAAGAAATAAACGGGATTCTAACAAAATTTTCTGCAATTGAAGGCACGGAACGACAACATTTTCCAAGTCCGATGTCTAAATCTTTATGAATATTTAGCATTCGTCGTCGTTAAACGCAGGAACTTTCCTATGCCACCGCGCGGGAGTTTCAAATTTTTCCGTTAAGATTATCGACGATTTTTTTCCAGAAATTTTGTGTTTTTCAATGTTTTTCAGTGCTTTACTTTGTGGTTTATTGATTGAAAACTTCTTGTAGCAGTCATGGATGCCCCACTGAAGGGGCTGGAGTCTCAACAGCACATTTATGCGTTCCAGAATCCCTTCGCCGTGCCTGTGAGTCTCTTTTTTCCCCTTTGATCTACCTCCTTCATCTTTCCTCAGGGAAAGGACAAGCAGTTCGTCCATGTCAAGTTCACTGGAAGGGAGTATTTCTTCCCGAGGAACGACGCGTACCTCGAATATGCCCGCAATGCTTGTGTGTAAGTCATCATTTTTTAAAAATCTACCCTGGATCAGGGGGGATTGTAATTCTTTGTGGGAATTCAAATTTCATTTTTAAGCCAAACCGTGCGTGACTGGCTGCAGCCGCGCCTTCATCGATGGGTGGTCCTGGTGATTGAATATTGATTGATTTGATACCGTAATCACCTCTTCCCTCCATCTCCTTTAAGACTACTGAAGCGGATCTGGGCGTTCATCGGCTGTTGGAGGTGATGCTGCATGTGCTGCCTCGCGTTGAGGAGATGCTCCAGAAGGTGGGGTGTTTCAGATGGTCCCGGGTTACGGTATCGACCGTACATGCGCAGGATCGTCAAAAATGGCGCAGAAACTCTGCAGAGCGAAACACCCGTTACCGCTGTTAAATTAGCAAATTTATGCGTTACGCAAGCTGCTAATACTTCGTTTTTGAATGGAAGTCACTCTGAAAGAAAAATTCTGGTTTGAACTCTGTCCATGGATGGCAAGGGACAGTTAGCGATACCTTGCCCCTGCATTTCCTTTGTTCCTTTAAGGACAAGTACTTATGATTAGCAAACATGTGCCTAACGAGATTTATTAAGACAATCTGTATTTTGTACTTTTTTAAAATTCCTACCTGATTTCTTCGTAATCGAACATGGACAATGCAGCAGACATTTATTGACGCAGTGTCGCCTATTTCCACGGTGTTGTTCTGGGAGGATGACACAGGCACAACCGACATTTGCGCAAATAACAATAAGCGATGCTCCGACATTTGCACAACTGTGCAAAATTTCATTATAAAAAGTTTATTCGTTTGTGCAGATGTCATTCTCCCGTTTTTTTCTGACATCATAAAATATTTTCGTTTTTCTTGCAGCTGCTCACGACAGCATTCATTGAGAAGGAATTCCGCTCGACATGGGGAAAGGCCTTCCTGATCGAACTCAGACAACGACTGGTGCATCACAAACAGGTTGGTGTCATACCTGGGCAGGGGTCCACGAGGACGAAAATTTTCCCCAAAAGTACTTGTCGCCCCCGCCACTTTTTGGACCAAAGTACACTTG
>JACMIF010003323.1:0-14947 GCA_014805445.1 Diplogasteroides magnus
GAATCCTTCTTCCTTCGTCTGAGGACTCGCTGTTGCTGAGCATTGGGAGTCCTCAGACGAAGGAAGAAGGATTCCGTCATCAGCCATCATATTTCTGGGATGGAAATGAATTCTCATCGCATTTCGTTCCGTTTATCAACAACGAAAAATGTCCAAGTTTTTCAACAATGCTCAATTTGAGAGCGTTAGCCAATAATTTCAAAAGGCAAATTTATCTCCCATGTCTGTCGGAAGGCACTACAAAATGCGTCGTGATTATGCTTCAAATTCATTGAAGCCGAACCATGTCTAGTGACGCATTTTATTGGGCTCTCATTGAAAATCTCGATCTAATCGTATTCTATAATTATCTCCATCATTTCTGGTGTCATCTTGCCCTCTCTTTTGTCCCGAAGGATATGTTTATACACGGAGGATGGCGATTTCGTTTACCTAGCAACTGTATCCACTCTTCCCGGGCACGTTATGCAGGGGCCTTGTGTGCTTGTGAATTGCATATTTCACTCTGAGAACTTCATTGATGTCTTCATACCAATTTAATTCCTTTGAGTCGAAACGCGAAACACGTGCTGTCTCTTTCACCTCTATCACACCTTTCCATTCCCTTTCCCCCTTCCCGTGTTTCACAATTGTGCGATAGTCTACCTTTACCTCCCTCTGTGTTTGCTCTTTTGGCCACGCATCGATTGGTATAATCTGATGAGTGGCATTTCCAGGGAAAAGACTGCCGCCATGGTGTCAGTTCTTCCTGACACCACACACTATTCTTCCATTGCCAGCAAGAAAGAAAAACATCATCCATGTTTGGTTTGTGGTTTACCTACAAAATACACCAACCTCAGTGTCCAAGCGTGCAGGTGAGCAATTTAATGCTACAATGTTCTTCATCGTGAACATCAATGAAGTCATTTTCTAAAAAAATATTGAAAACTGTGTTCAGGGCGTGCGCCAATTTCTTCAAGCGAACTCATGCTCTGGGTAAACAATATATTTGCCGGCAGAGCACGGGGAAATGTGTTGTCCGAAGAGGTAACGGAGCACATTCAACACCTTATTGCCACGAATTCCTGCAGACCAGCCATTCTTGTGTCGTCGATGCAGATTTGACAAATGTTTCGAAGTTGGAATGGTACTTCCGGAGTATTTGAAGTCTCCTATGATGAAGACTCACACGCAGGAACTTGATGAAACTCAGGTAGGTTAAACAACATAGAAAGCATCTTGAGTCTTTGGTAGAATACATCAACCAGTGAATCCAATGAGGCTGTTATTTCCCGTGATTGTCTATTGAATCGAATGGCACGTAAATACAGGTCATGGCATTTCACTCTCAGAAGCAATAACTTTATTCTTTTTCAGTGTTTACTTCGAGAAGAGAAGGATACACGAATTAAAATTACTGGCGCTGTCAAAATATGAACCCGAAATCGTCATATCTCCCTCGGGCAGTGTGAGCGCTGATGTTCTTTTTAGTCTCTATAGTCAAATACTTCAGTCGTTCGTGCTGTCCACTAGTGAAGTCTTCGAAGAATCGTGTGATCCATACCTTCAAATGACTGAAGAATTGTATAATGAGGTGTTTCCCGAATTTAAAACACTTTCTGCAAAAGATCAGGTAAGATATATACTGAATCATTGAGATGTATCAAATTCTTGCAGCGATCTGTTATTTTTGCTACATGTAACACCTCCTATTTATTGGAGGGAAACTATTTATCGGAGAAACATTTTCCGGGGGAGGATAGATAGTAGGTTATCGAGTACGTTTCTTCCTCATATAGTCATTAGCAGTTTTGTAACTGGTCCAATATGGATGTACGATAATGAACGTCTGGACTCACTTGTTCTTGAATTGAAAGAAAATCGAAAGGAAGCCTTACGGTATGACGACGTTGTTATCCGTCATCATACTTCAATATTGAGGATGATGAAGTTCTATGCTGACAAGACCACAGCAATCACGCGTAAAAGTGTTCAAGATGCTGCCCTTACTGAGACAGAATTCTATGCAGCCATGTGTCTAATAAGCTGGAGTTTCGGTAGAACATATAACAGTCTTTTTGTGATTTGACATCTTCAGACTACTCTCCTTGGATCTCAGATGTAATAACGGATCTCGCTAGCAAGATCAGGAAAGAAGTCTACGAAGAATTGAACTGGTGAGATTGATTAGAGGGTAGAAATAAGAGATCTCATTATCCATATGTTTCAGGTATTACATACACGAGTTGCAATGCACGGATTTCGCAGCTCGACTGGGTCGATTGATGACTTGCATTCAGACAACACAAGTAGTCCCCTCAAGAGAGTTTCATACAATGTCGAGTATTCAGCAAGCATCGGCAGTGACGGCGGAAGAATTTCAAACGTACCGGTTAATTGGAGCCTTGAGGGATGATAGCCCTTTGTTGAAACTTATTATGGAAATGTGAATCATGACGCTAAAGTACATTGAAACTAAAGAGCTCCAATAGTACAGATATGCAAATACTCTTAAAAGAGTCACACAGTCAATAAAGACCAAACATTTACAGGGATATGTTGTCATGTTCAGATGAAAGGTAATCATAGTTGATAGGCCCTGTAATGAATATTTCCCCAATGTTGTTCAATGAAACAATTCAATAGGACCAGACAAAGTGGTCATCCATTATCTATTACTCTCTGTTCTTTATACAGTCCAAATGATGATCCACAAAATAATCGTCAGTACATGATTGTGTGATGTTTCGAATAGGGTACTGAATAGTAGCACTTTGTCTCTATTATCGACATTTTGAAGTTTGGTCGGTGTGGAACCTTCAGTCTTCCTCTGGCAATACTTCTTCCTTGTTTGCATAGTACTTTGCCTCGTTATTCTGCTCTTGCAGCTCTTCCTATTCCAACAAGTTCACTCAATCCTTTCCTCCATGTATACATGTACTCCCATTCAATTGATTCAAATAGTGTCAAACGTTCTTCTTCCGTGCACAAGTTTGCTCAATTCTTTGCATTCCATCGATTTTCTTGTTGGCAACCATTTCCATGTGTCCATAGTTCGTTGGGAACACCCCTCCTTCGATGGATCTTCTCCCAATGCGAGCTGTTAGTCTACGAGTGTGCAAAGTTTGCAGTCTTCCTACGAGATACACCAATCTTGGAGTGGTGTGTTGCAGGTTTTAATATTCGATAGAGGAAGTACCGTCCAAAGTTCATTTCATTTCAGACCATGCGCCAACTTCTTCAAGCGAACTCTGGTACTCAACAAGGTTTATGTATGCAGACAAAGTACTGGGATGTGGGAAGTTAGAAGGGGATAGTCCTCCATCATCAATCATTCACTCATTCACTCAAGATCTTCCTTTCCTTTGTCGTCGCTGTCCTTCGACAAATGTGTTGCCTTGGGAATGGTCCTTCCCGAGTCATTCAGACCTCTCTCGGACGATGACTGCGAAATCATTTATGATACCGTTGGAAGAAATTGACAGATTTGCCTGAGCAACATTATTGCAGACATTGGCTCTTCCATCCATCCTCAGTCATTCTTGTGATGGAAGTATTGTACAGACAATGAGGAAAGAGTTCAAGTCAGTAATCCTCTCCATTGGATCTTTGTCACATAAAATATTGATGATTTCCCAAGAGGAGTCCTCTTTCCACCACACAAATTCAAAAATTTGCTTAGTTTCGCCTATGAAAAGCGACGTCATATGGAAATAAAGATGTGGAACTCCTTTCGATTCGGAAGAAGTGAAGTTCAAACGCCTTTCGGAGAGGTCATAAATTCAATCAAATGTGATTTACTGAAGTTTTTTTGCAGTCTTTTCACATTGCAACGAATGAATTCGGAAATGCAATCTGCAGTACTTATCCACAACAAATAGTTGAAATGTATTCGAGAATATTTCTGAGTATCGTGAACTATCCCATGTCGATCAGGTGAATCCACACTTGCACCAAACACTTCAACTGTTCTCTTTCAGAGAACGATTTTCCATACAACAACAAATGCCGTCTTTTCCATGGAATGCTTTTATTTGGCCGAGCAACACTTTCCGGGCGATGACAAAGTGTGAGTTTTTTTGCGCTGCGATTAACTATATAACTTGGATTTTTTGAATCATGTTGAGTCCAACCTCCGTCTGCCACTATGATTGCATGGAATCACAGCTGATTGGAGTCAGCCATCACAGAATAGAGACCATAAGGCATGGATATCTTTATGTTCCATACCGAAACTGACAGTTCAAGGTTAATGAGGTACTATGCTGACAAGTGTATGGCGCTTGTTCGGCCAATGCTGAGACAAGGAACATTTACTGAGACGGAGTTCTTCGCTGTTCTATGCATTCTCACATGGACATTTGGTATGTCTTTGCCATGTATTCTAACCGAAAATACCTCTAGACATGACGCCGTGGATATTGGATGAAATCGTCGGTATAGGAAGTCGGATCAAAGTAAAGGTCTTCCGAGAGCTGAACAAGTTGGTCATCGATCAGAGCACAAAACACAAACGAAACAGGTATTACACAGAGGATTTGAAGTGTGTCGATGTCGCCGGTCGTCTGGGACGTCTGATGATGTGTGTTCATCTTATGCAGGTGGGTACAGGAGACACATATGCACAGACATAAGGGAGACATTCAGGAGATTGCATCACTTACGAGAGAAGAATATCAAACGTACAAATTGTTGGGATCGATGAAGAGCGATGATCCTGTCATACAAATAGTATTGGGATACTAAAACAGTTATGCTGCTGAAATGTGATAACATTGGGTATGGTAGGGGATACCGTTTCCTGAAGGTATCGTCGCATTTCGAGAAGTAAACAAATTGCGTTCATACCTATGACATTGTAATCATAGATAAAGCACGAGAGGTACTCTGGAGGAAAGAATTTCAACGACAAATCATCGGCATTTCATGGAAAAGACGTTGCAAGGATGATCAGGATCTATTTCCAACACTATTCTTCTTGCGAGAGAATATGCAACAGATAGTAATCTTTGTACTTGTTGGATCTTTGTACTGACTGTATTTATTAAAAGGACAGAGTAGTGCATTCTAATTTATTCCTTCTTGTTGTCATGGCTGAAAGAGACGAGAGTGGCGTCATTTCAACGGATTACACGACGCTTGTGATCTCTGTCATCCAGCTCTCACTTTCAATACGGAAGCCTTGTTGATCTCTTGGTACTATTGTTGGTATCATCTGGTGTCGCAAATTGCCGAAGGAAGAGAGGGAGGGGAGGATCATAGATTACTCTAGGTGCATAGTGCACCGAATGTTTCCAAAAGATCAACTCTTTCTCTGCTCGTCGCTAGAAAGAGATTGTCTGACTATGTGCGAGTGTGCCTCGTTGTACACACTCCAGGCACTACTTCCATTCGTGACACAGTCTCTGCTCATTTATGTATTTCACAAACTGCATCGTATTGTGGCCGTGCGAGTGGAATGTCCTCGTTGTCTGAATCCGATGACCGTTCTCTTTCCCCGAATGAATGTCTCATTTGTGGACTGCCTGCCAAAAGCACAAACCTTGGAGTTACTTCCTGCAGGTATCTTTTTCATCAACATCTGCTCGAATGTTCAATTTGTATACCTGAGAAATGCAATATGATATTTCAGAGCTTGTGCCAATTTCTTCAAAAGGACACATCTTCTCCAAAAGTCTTATGTTTGTCGCCAGAGCAGCGGAAAGTGTGAAGTGCGAAGAGGTTATTCTTCGTAAACAATTCAAAAAAATCAACTATTTCTTTTCACAGACCTTCCTTTCCTCTGTCGAAAATGTCGTTTCGATAAGTGCATGGCCGTTGGAATGAAACTTCCCAAGAGAAGAAAATACAGAAGAAGGAAGAAGAACGTAGATGCTTTACCCGGAGATGATGGAATTGTTTGTGTCCATCACATTTTGTGTATTCTATTTACGTTAGCAGCATCTTGCTCCTGGACCAAGCAAGCCCTCTCCCACACGTATTGTAGACAGAATGATCATAGAATTCAAGTAAGAAATAGTGTCCAATTGGATTACATACAAGATCAATTTGTTCAGAAAACATTTTGAATTGTGGCGGGAGGAAGATTTGGAAAAGGCACAGAATTGTAAGATGGAAATGATCACAACAGAAGCCGGACAGGTTTGACTATAGTCTCGATTTTTCTATTGGAAGAAATTTAGGCGTTTTTCTTGGGCAGCAACGAATATAACAATGAATCGTTTAACGAATATGTGAAGGCCACCCTAACAATATACAACGCAGTTTTCCCTGAATTCTCGGAATTCTCAAAAACCGCCCAGGTAGTGAACGTCTTTGAACGTTGCAACTTGAAAATCCAATTTTGCAGAGTAAGATCTGGTCAGCAACCTCCAATGCGTCGTGTTTGTTAGTAGCTTATTATATGTCCGAATTGCACTTTCCAGGAAATGACCGATAGTTAGTTTATCTTCTTCACTACTCGTTATTACATATTTTCTTCGATAGTACCGTCACCAGTCCAATATTTTGCTGCGACGACAAAAACCTGGATTCTTTCATGAGAGTCGATGAAAACAAAAAGGAAACTGTGAGGTATCCATCTAGATCTTCAACAGCTAATAATTGACACTCTTAGTACAATGAAATACTACGGAGACCGGTACAATGACACGATCAGAGTCAATATCAGAAGAGCATCTCTTACTGAAATGGAATTTCATTTCGCATTGTGTCTACTTTTCTGGAGTTTCGGTGGGTAAAAACATATCGTGCAACCAAACTATTCGATATTTTCAGATACCGCCCCGTGGATATCAGACGAGGTTGTTGAAACGGGAAATCGAGTGAAAAGAAAAATTTATACTGAACTCGACCGGTAAGTCATTTTGTTATATTGACTCAACTATTCTTTTGTAAATTAGGTATTACAAAGAAGATCTTAAATTCGTGAACATCGCTCCTCGTTTGTGTAACCTCATGCTCTGCGTTCAGGCAGCACAGGTGGGCGAAATCTCCTTTCTCTTAGCCATAGTTCGTGTGTTCAGGAGGCCGGAGCATTAATGATGGAAGAGTTCCAAACGTATCGACTACTCGGCACATTCAAAGATGACGATTTGTCAGTAAAAGTTATTCTCGGCATATAATAAACTCAGCATCAGACTTCTTCAAACTGTATGTGCATTTGCTCATATTGATCTTTAACTCGGGTATGTTACATATGTTGTGTATATGTTGACGGAGTTCTCATGATAAATTATTGCATGTGTTATAATTGTCATTCTAATCGTTTTGGCAAGTCTTCAACTAAAAGAAATAATTAAAGTAACCAACAGAGTTATTTACATCTTTCGAACTGTCATTCATTCCAACATTGAAGGAAGTTTCAATGAGCTGAACGGGTGACCTATCTTTCGTGACTCATTGTCGACAAAGCAAAGATCATCCATGACTCAGAAGGAAAAGTGTTCAGACGTTGTTTACCGACGGTTCTCTCCTTTTGACAACCACCAAACACTAACGATTTACGAAACATTTTCAGGATGTTGCAAGGCAAATACAATTTAGAAGACTTTTAACATTACAAACTACATTGTCTGCTGTTACGTTCAAACCTGTTACACGAATGAGTGATGCTTGCATGACATCTCTGAATGATGTGTGGTGGAAGGATAATTCGGTCGTTTGATCTCATCGATAACACACGACGTGAGTGATTCGAAGGTGAGGCTCCAGCACCTTGCAAAACGTGGCAAACATTGTTAGAGGGTTGTGAGAGAGAGGATGCAAAGGCCAATGCAAAGGATAATGATCTATGCACCATAAAATACACTGCATACCCGAGCAAGAGTCACTAATGGACGGGCAAAGGACGTTCAGTCTACTGCCATTTCCATCCAGTCACAGACACTATTTGAATGTTAGTCGACGGCAATTAGTGAAGCATGTTTGTGTGGTGGATGGCATTGGTGGACTCTTGATCTCCATTCACCCGGTTGTCTCACTCTCATCCCCCATGGGGAAGAGACAACAACGTTGATCTTCTGGTTCGCCCTGTTGTGAGGCTTAGTGTACAGGTGGAAGTGACTTGTGGAGGTCGTATATTGGGTGCACAATGCACTCACTTCCAAATGACAGATGACTAGACAAGGAGAGAGAGAGAGTACTGAAACCATGGGAATCGAGTGGAGAGACAGAGTGAACGAAGGATAGTCTCCCCCTTTCTCCCTCTCCCACTCTCCCTTCTCGTTGTGCAATTTGGTGCAAACCTCGCGCTCGCAACCACGGCCAAAAGGTGCGGTGTACTTCGAAATTACTTCCTTCCATTGATCACGCTCTTTCCCTTTCGAGTAATCTTTACACGATTTCGTGAATAGCTTTTCAAAACGGTATAAACTGCATTTGTCATTCATATAATCTTTGTTTAGCTGTTGACTGCTTCATATGAGAGAGGACAAGCGAAATGAGGTTAGACAAATGCACTTTACTATCTGTTTTAAACTCGAATCTTAAGCTTTTTCCGTTTCGTTGAAACCTTGAGTGTGTTTTCTTTCTGTAAATTAAAAAAAGATTTTTCACACGAAATCGGCCGTGAGAGCAGAACTTATTCATCTCTAGTTTAGCACACAGATATACTTATACGTGCATGCTGAATTTTGTTAGTATTTGATTTTATCGCACTAACGTCAGTTTGTAATTGTCAGGTGTTTCCGTATGATTGTCATCCAAGTGGAATGTCAACGTCGGAACGACAGTCAGAAGAATGTTCTCCTTCCTCCATCTCGTGTGTAATATGCGGCCTACCAGCGAAGAGTACCAATCTTGGAGTCATGTCGTGCAGGTACAAACTTTGTGCACAGATACATGTACTTTCTGATAGTTCCACGTTATTCCGAATCAATACTGATAACAGGACATTTCTTTTCAGGGCTTGTGCCAACTTCTTCAAGAGAACCCACTCCCTTGGCAAGTATTATGTTTGCCGTCAAAGCGATGGGAAATGCGAAGTGCGACGAGGTTTGCATATTCTACATCGTATCGTCGTTACCTTTCCTTTTCCCTAGACCTTCCTTTCCTCTGTCGACGATGTCGCTTCGACAAGTGCATTGCCGTTGGAATGAGACTTCCCAAGAGAAGAAAAAACAAGAAGCAGAATTCGATTGATGAACTACCGGGGGATGATGGAATCGTGCGTGTACAAGATATCAATTACGATGACATCACGCGGAAATGCTTCCAGATGTTGACAACAACTGATGATCGTGCGACGTCTGCCTTTCTCAAGACTGTGTGCAACGCTTTTCGGTAATGCTGAGCTACTACTCTCTTCGTAATTGATGTAACTTGTTCAGTACTTGCTTTGAGAAGCGTCGTCGATTAGAAATGGAATTATGGGAGACATCTCGATATGGGGACGAATGTGTTATTGCTCCAAGTGGAGAGGTGAGTGATAAGAGTTCGCAACGGTAGAATTTCGTTGTTTAGACGTTCTATATTTCAACGGAGGAATTCTCCAGCGATGCATTCCCTTCAATAATAGGCGAATATCGAATGACTTTCAACACTGCCTTTCCCGAGTTTCGGACACTGCCTCAGAAAGATCAGGTACGTAAGAAAAGACAAGTGACTAAAGTTACGATTCCATTTAAAGGAGATGACCATATCTTCCACAGCCGCCTCAACGTACGTGTTAGAGACGAGTTTTTTGACAGTCAAGCACTTCCCCAACAGCGATAGATAGTAAATTCGTGAAAGCTCGCTGTCATTTCTGTTGATCGTTTAAGCTCCTTCATATCTGCTACGTCAATATTTGACAATGAAAGCTGTGGTTCGTTCGTGCAATCGATTGATGAAGACAAGGAAGCATTGACTAGGTTTGTTGTTTCGGTTGAGAAATGACTACAAACAAGAATGTTTAGAGCGATGAAGTTCTATTCGGACAAGGTTGACGGGTTGATGTTACCTGTCTTACGGGAAGCGAAACTAAACGAGATAGAATATCATGCAGCTTTATTCCTGCTAACCTGGAGTTTTGGTATGTCGTGTGATCCACTTCATCAACGGATAAGAGTGATTCAGACTTAGCGCCGTGGATGCCACAGAAGATTGTAGATATAGGAGAGAAGATCAAAGAGAAAGTTTATGAGGAATTGAACTGGTGGGATAATTCCACTCTCGCAAGGAACAACACAACTGTTTTCAGTTATTACAAGAACGAAATGAGGTGCGAGGACATCGCGTCTCGATTGGGTCGACTCCTGATGTGCGTCCATGCAGCTCAGGTGAGCATAGCTCATTCAATCCTGTGGAGATCCTGGATGTGTTCAGGAGGCGGGAGTTCTACTGCAGGAGGAACTTCAGATGTACAAATTGATGGGAGTCTTTAGAGAGGACGACTTACTATTGAAGTTCTTTCTCTGAAAAGGAATGATCTCTTGTTACATATGTTTTTTGCACATACTCTTCTTGAGTTATGACCTCATTATGTGGACCTCATACTTGTATTTATGTGGAATATGAAGAAATTCTCAGCATAGCGATGCGATAACTGCAGTGTCTGTTATTCTGTTCACCCGAGACCTATGACGTTAAAGAAGCCATAAACCGAGTTCTTATATGATATCAGACGACCAGTTTCAAAATAGCATAGAAATTTTGAAAGTGCAACTATCGTTCCCAACTCAACGGATTTGCATTAGACGAGACGTCACGCGAGTCATGTTTTCGAATTCCCGCGCGGTCGGCTCCAATGAAGTTGCAGGGAAGCGCGGGAATTCAACTTGGAAATTGCGTAACTCTTCGAGGAAAGTGTTTTGAGAGAAGAAAGTTTTGGAGCATAGATAATCGAATGTGCTCTACAACGCTGCGCTTCCAGAATAGTTGACCCAGAATCTCGGTTTACGGCTCCTTTAAGAACCGATCGTCACGTGGAATTAGATCGAAAAATGGTTCGAAGGCAATGCATTCTTCCGTAAACATGATGAGGACGATATCCCAATTACTGAATTTCAAGCATAGAATAAGAAAAAGTCAGAGAGGAGTATTTTTAGTTTGTGCTTACAGTAAGCTCCGCAAGGCAAAATACAATGACAAATGACATTGACAAGTTTCGCATAAATAACCATTGTGGTAGGTCAGATCAAGGATCACTGGTCAAGAAACCAAAATGTTGATCGATCCTCGAATTGTCATCTTCTCTCTCAGCCTTAGCAAACATTTGCAGCCACAAGCATTGTCGCTATCAGCCGTCGAAAGTGCAAAGTGTTGCCATTGTCTGCATTTCATCGATCAAAGCGTTGTGCGTGTGTCATTGCTCTCCTTCTTTTTGAATTCGACTGCATTCCTCGATTTTGAAAAAAAATGTTTGCTTAGCTGACGGCGCTCTATAGTTTGTTATTACGGACAGGACTGAACGGAATCTTACGCCATGGATGAGATCCTACCTGGCACAACATCGTTATCTTCTTGTGTCGTCTGTGGACTCACAGCAACTGCAGTCAATTTTGGAGTCACTTCGTGCAGGTATTAACAGTGTACCGATCGCCTTATGGAATTAATTTCCTGCAGAGCTTGTGCTAAATTCTTCAGAAGAACGCACTCGTTACGAAAATACTATGTGTGTCGGCAAAGCGATGGAATGTGTGAAGTACGAAGAGGTGAGAGAATGTCGACCTCGTGGTGCGTATGGATTCATAATTGTAGATCGCCCATTTCTTTGTCGCCGTTGTCGTTTTGACAAGTGTCTTACTGCCGGAATGAAACTTCCAAAGGAGAGAAAAAGCAGAAGAAAGATGGATAGATTGCCTGGGGATGACGGCTCGGTGAGTATTTTCATCATACTTATTTTTTTTAGATTTTCGAGTCAGTTTCATTAATGAAAATTCCAGAGACTAGAAGATTCCAAAGCGCTAGTTGCTGCACCAGATAGCATTCTGAGAAAAATCAGCAATGAGTACAGGTGGGAGCGTAAATTGTTACCAAAGGTACCGATAATCGTAGAATAACGTTCGAGAAACGACGGCGATTGGAAGAAGAACTGTGGGCAACATCGATGTATGGAGACGATACTGTAGTAGCACCCAGTGGTCAGGTTTGCATCTTGGCAGTCAAACATGACTGCAATCTGCCATTGTAACGTATCTCTTTAGATCTGTCATATATCAACTGGTCAATTTGCAAGTGCCATGTTTCCGCCGACATTGAAAGAGATGAAATGGATGTACATCGCATCGTTTCCTGAGTTCAAAGCACTCACGGAATTGGAACAAGTAAGCATATCTTATGTTGAGAGGATATCCATCAATTATGAAAACGTTCAGGTGATGACCATTTCTGCTACAACTGGTTCTGTTTACATGATGGAGACGTTTTACCTGACTCACAAACACTTTCCCAACAGTGATCGATAGTAAGACCTGCTTATTTATTATCAAAGTCGGGATTGTTTAGTTCGTTCGTTTCCACAACCTCTGTATTGGACAACGAGAGTTGTGCGTCATTCTTTCCGTTAGCGGAGGATGGAGAGGAAATGGATATGGAAGAATTGGCTAAGTGAGTCAGAACAATAACAAATGATGTGAAATGCAAAGCAACCAATGGAACAATGTCCTTTACAGAACAGTCAAGTTCTACTCCGACAAGACGGACAGTCTCATGCATCCTGTTGTAAGAACTGCAAAATTGACGGAGACTGAGTATCACGCGACCTTGAGCATACTCTTCTGGAGTTTTGGTATCACAAGTTTCATGTGTTTTCATGTTATTCTGACTGCAGACTTTGCTCCATGGATGCCTCAGAACATTGTCGATGCTGGTCATTCCATCAAGAAAAAAATATATTCAGAGTTGAATGGGCTCGTTTGCACCGTTGATACTTTTGTGAATATATTCATTTCAGATATTACAAGAACGATCTGAAGTGTGCAGACATTGCTCCTCGATTGGGACGACTGATGATGTGTGTGCACGCTGCTCAAGTAACTCCATCGTGCTGTTTCTGTATTTGTCAACTGTGAATGTTTCGCAGGAAGCCGGGGTGGTTCTCCAGGAGGAACTGCAGATGTACAAGCTCATGGGGGCATTCAGTGAAGACGATGCAATGTTGAAATTCTTCCTATCGTGAGACATGGGATGAAGGTACAAATTGGCGATTTGAAGAGGCAGAGTTGTTCTTCTTCGATGAAGTTCGCCAACTTCAATTTGAAGTTTGTCGATCGAACCTTCATGTCTGCCGAATAGGTTCGAAATTATTGATGATATTGATAAAGCATCTACTTCGTTCTTGATTATTCATGACGATGTTTGATCACTGTTATCAGAGTCGAATTCAATCTCGTTGACCTGCCGGTTCTGTAATGGGAGATTGCACCCAGAAAAAGCATATTGAATCAATAAGGCAGAAAAACCTAGATGTAAAATCACATTTTCTTCTTGTTTTTTTTTACATCGCGTAGTCTTAAAATGTTCTGATTGAATTATCATTGTCAAATGTTCTTGTTGAATTTTTATGTGGAATCTTCTCACATTTGCTGGCAAACATACCCCAGGAATTCATTGTGTCATGGATAAATCTGAGAAAGTACAAAGGATCTTTGTGCCTACGACACGCGTGGTTGCGTGTTTGCATCGAGGTTGCATCAATGACTATATTTAGTAATTGAGTAGGGTGGAGACTTGATACTTTACTGTCATGTGTGCATGCTTGTGTATTGTCTGTGATGTGATAGCAGTTATCCTTACAATCGACCATTGAGACCCCTTTCCTCATACTCCATCCCACTCAACTTTCCCTCTACCTATCTTTCCATCTCTTCCAATCACTGGCTTCGTTTTATGGGAAGAAAAAAGACGCAGGACTATCACGTTAAGGTGTTGCAATACAATACAATACAATATTTATCCGTATCATAGCGTACCCTCTGGGGATCAAAGTCAGTCTTTTATTAGTGATAAACTCTCCTTCTGTCGCTATTCTTCTTTGCAGTGAGTCCTCCCAAGAAAATTGACTGTGTGTTGACTCATTGAACGAGACGTTCCTTATGCCTGGGGCAGAGTTGAATCTTGATCTAGAGGATGTTGACAGCCACTTGCGTTTGATATCAGAAGATCGGCCAGAGAGGAAAGCGAATGATAAACATTGTAGTATAGATTGCAGAAACTGTTCCGTAGATGTGTCAGAGCAAGGAAAGCAATTGAGGTTCCTCCCCCTCACAATGCCAAGTGATAAGGTACTCTTCACACTCTCACATTGCTTGCACAACTCAGCTGGCACTTTCCATATTTCACATCCAACAGCTTTTGGATCTTTTTTCATTTCGACTCTAACATCGCAGCTCGTTGAATTCTTTTCGTTCAGCGTACAAAATGAACCAGAATTGGTGGGGTTCGTCACTGCGTTTTCCATCAAAATCTTTCAAAAGAATCGACATATCTTCATAAATATGTTTCAGAAATCTGTATCCACAATACGCTCATCAGCACATATATTCAAAAATCGTTGGCATGCGAGATACTTCAAAGTGAGCTCCCATCCTCTGGGTGCTGTGTTTATCATTCGCTAAACGCCGTAGCCTGGGCTGTGAGCACACATCGAAGCACTGTATCTCGCATGCGAGCGGTTTTTTTCTATATCTGTTAATGATTTTTAGCACAGATTTTGCGCCTCTTAATCTACGCAAGGCATCAAAATCCATAAAATTGTCCCTTTAAATGTACTATCGTTGGGTGTATAAGCGCGGAAGCAAAAGCGCGGACGACAAAAGCGCGGACGACAAAAGCGCGGACGACAAAAGCGCAGACGACAAAAGCGCGGACGACAAAAGCGCGGACGACAAAAGCGCGGATGACAAAAGCGCGGAATGAAATATCTCGGTCCGGAGACGGTATATCGGTCATGCTAGTTGTCGTTGCATAGTATAGCTCACTCTGATTCTAACGACACCTAGCATGACATTTTATACCTTCTCAGGACCGAGATAATTCATTCCGC
>JACMIF010003324.1:0-14947 GCA_014805445.1 Diplogasteroides magnus
AGAGAAAATCGATAAAAAATCGATTTTTCATTTTCATGCCAAATGAAGTTCTTTTTCAGAATCTACGTCAAAAACTGCCCCTAGGACATTATTTTCTTAATTTTCAGTTGCCATGAAATTCCTATGGCCGCCCCCTGTTGAGTGATGCTCGAGTTTCTTAATTTGTTTGTCTTAAATAACGTTCAAGTCCCCACCTCGTTTGCCCTTGTGAGCGGTGTGCGCGATCGTTATAATTGAATCTTCTGGTTTGGCATCATTTTGACTGATCTGTTTCATCTAAATAGTGTTGAAATCACTCAGAAATTGATTGGAACAGCAAACCTCCGGAGTGTATTTGGTGTCCGTCTGCATAATCTTCGATCCGCTCTGATCATACAATGATGGGCGAAGGGCAATGAGCCTTTGCTAAATATCCACACCTTCCTTAGCCACAGGCCATGCTTTACTCTAACAATAAGAAGTGAATCATTCCGAAAACAAGCCAAAAATTTCATTAGTCTAAACGTACACTTTCAATATAGGATGCTTGAAGACGGAAGAAATGAGTGAATGGCCTACCTCAATCGCTCCCTGGCGTTAGGATTCCTCAGCCCTCTTCGACACTACTTCTTCCGAGGGAAATTCTTGAGGATGATAAGGAGTGAACTGAGGAATAGATAGACAATGGACACAGTGCAGATCTGAGCAGAGAATATGATTCTTGATGTAACAACCTTGTATTTGCAGCCGTTTCACGGTTTAGATTTAGGTCTAGAGAACGGAATTCAAGCATAAGTGCACATTTCTGTCGTCTGATTCCATCGGAGCGGTTGTCCATCACGTGAGAGAGACACAACCGCTGCGAGGGAATAGGACGACAGAAATGTGCATTCCTGCTTGGATTCCGTTCCCTATTTAGGTGTGCAACCGGACCTAGAGTAGATTTGGCAAACGAAAAGCTTCACGGTCATGAAATCAGGGTGAAACACGTTTCATATATAATCAGTTATTTATGTCGGAAAGAACGGCGTCGTCGTCCATATGATGCTAGAATTGATGTGTAATTGATCTCTCATCAGTTATTGTCAGCCGTTAATTTAACTCCGTCTCACTTCATTCCTAGCGGACAGTTTTGAGATTTAGAGACGACCGAGCTAGGAAAGACGCAGAAAACGAAATGGTTGCACTTTTACCGGCTATCAATAACTGCTCTGATAAGAGAACCCTACACCATTTTTAACATGAGTAAAGACAGAAATGTTGCACTTTATATCCGAAATACGATTCCTAGTCTCAAGTCGTAAACAGACTGCGGGTGCTGCACTCGCACTTTTATTTGTGATTGCTCCATTACACAATTCACGCTGAGGGACGAATCTCGAAATCTACTTCCTCATGTTCCAAATCAGAGATTTGCACAGCACAAGTATGTCAGCAAACAATGTCCCGTATTTTTCTTGGAAAACAATGATAGACCACGGTTAATATTAAACATGCCAGAAAAGCCTCTTGAGATTCGCAATCGGCAGTATTGCACATAGTTACGATTATGATGAGATTACGAAGCGTTTTGATTTCGGTTGGATGAAAGGAAAAGGAAAGACGTGCCGCGGCTGTTAGAAGGGAATGAATGATCCTCTCTACTGGAAATAACGATGCCCTTATTGGCACGGGAAAATGAAATATAGTGTGATTCATTGTCAGTAGCGTCTGTTCATTAGGGTTTCTAAATCGGTCGTCTGATTCACAAGGAGCGGTTGTCTATTGCATGAATGAGACAACAGCTCCTTGTGAATCAGACAACAGACGAATGCACTCTACTCCCGAATTAGAACCCGCACTGTCCATTACTTACTAAAATCAGCGCTCCTTCCTCTCTACCCAGTAATTTTGCCTCGTCGCGCAGAGATAAAACAAGATGAGAGAAACAAAAACATATGAAGAGGTAAGTTTGGAGTGAACGAGAGAAGCACAGCTATTTGGGAGGACAACACCAGTAATCAAGAAGATGGAGATGTAACGAATTTTCCCAAGAAATGCACGAGAGCTTCAGAAAACGTTCTGCCTGGGATGTAAAGGGGGAATGAGGAAGAGAAAAAGGTAAAGTGTATGGGATTTCAATCATCACCTCGGCCGACAACTGCTAATGCCAGCTGTGTATAATAGAACTTGAGGCTAGCCGTTCCAAAAAAAACTTGACTGCCCTCTACCTTCGGCTTCTGAATTTACCCACGCAGTGCAAAGAATTATCGCATAGTAAAACCAAACAGAACATTCAATAAACTTTATTTCCTATATTAACGCGGTAACATGGTACCAGACTGCATAACTTGCTACATGTGTTACATATGATTTTGAAAAAGAGTATCCCAGTAGGGGAAGAATTACGAGAAAAATAGATCTGTGTACTATTGATTGAAAAAGCCGTTGTAGGCGAGAAATATCGACATATTGCAATAGGAAATCTAAAATTAATGTTATGAATAATTATTACGATAGTGATATGAATAGTGTAAGTTATCATGGAAATAATATTCCCTGAAGAAAGTAATGAAGCCTCATCGTTCATTTTCATTCTCCTCCTTTTCATTTTATGCTCCCTCCTCTTCTCTTTCTTCTTCCTTTTCTTCTTTTCTTCCGGTAAAACTCTCTACAACTGTTTGAACCATCGCGGGAGCATTCACAACGAGACTAAAATGTATGAAAACAATCGAGCCAATACGACTGTTTCAAGTACCCGAGCACTTCTCGAACACCAAATTGAAGGTATTGGTCGAACTTCTCCGTCCAGTATTTCTTCAAGCTGAAATTCGTTTCTTCGACATGGAATTTGAACCGGTCTACGCATTTGCGCCACTGCAGTAGGATCAATTTTCACGATTCGAGTAGTAATACCAGTAATACTGCACCAATGTTCTTTGTTGCATTCTACTTTAGTGTACACTAAGAGTGAAGGAGAGCTGCACTATGGACACTTGGACCAGAATTGTTAAATGGATGGATGCGCCATAAATTCACGGCTCAAGGGTCCATTTCACCATCATGACGCAAATGCCCATGGCGCACTTGTGTTTCTCTCGTACACTCACTCTTGTCCCCTCTGCTCCTGCACACTGTGATAGGGAGCGGCGAGAGAGTAGCAAACGAGACTCGTGAGGAGTAGAAACAGGACGCTATTCATGAATCCTGAAACATTATCTTATTGGACAACAAATCAGACAAACCACAACATAAATATAGTACAACTACTAGTGAAAAGTGAGAAAGTGTTTCATACGAGATTATTGTTACTATCTTGTTGGTGCATTGATTCACTTCCGAACGCAATAAGTTCATGCCAATATCAGAAATGCATGATCCAAGCGTGGATTCGAGAAGGATTCATTCACAAATAAAGGTACTGTGACACCTTTCATCGAAATCCAAAGAAAGAGATACTGGTGGCAAATGATGGGGGTTTTCGTAGTTGACCGAGGAGAACACTTTTCCTGGGGGAAGCGAACGAATTAACGAATAATTTAGCTGCGGAACTCAGATTCCCATATTTCCATCTTTTGTATTTTGTTGCAAACACCGAATCTCACTTTAAATGATGGACGAAAATGTGGATAAATGGGGGAACATTGGGTGAATTCAGGAAACGAATGCGAGGAAAGTCATAATTGAAGTAAGTTGTGAATAGTACTACAATGCACCTGTGTATTCTCGTGCGAACTGGTCAGACTGCAATCAAATGAAGATGAATGGGAGAATGAGCGATAAAACATGCGAAGTGAATGAGGTTTTGAAACTATCCGCTGTCAAGGTATGATATGAAAAAAATAAACTATTAATATTAAATATGGTAATCAACACAAGACAAGTTACAGCAGAAGAAGACATCAATTGTACTATATGAAGGAGCATTGCATGTGTGACTTTCACTGCGGGCTTTGCAGAAACTCAATGGACGAAGCATTCTGCAACCGAACATGCAATATGCAAATAATGTATGAAATTGCAAATAAAAAATTGTAAAAAGTTTGCAAATTTCTAACCTAATCGTAGGCGTTTCGATTTTCCTCACATTCCGGTGCGTCGTAGTTGTGATCTTCCATGATGTTACTGTGCCACGCATCCTTCGAAGCACAGATGATAGCACTGCAACAGATATCTAAGTGTCTGGTTTTCGCCAATGAGTCACTACTATTCAGTTTTTGGCGAACATTTATGAATTTGGGGAACGTTGACCAAGTTATGTGAGAAGCGACCGGTCATTCCGATTGTCCCGCGCTCGATCCCAGCCTCCATCACTCCAACAAGGTGACATCTCTCCGGAGTCGGTAATTGGTTGTGGTTTGTGATGAAAGCAATAGAACCGGAGAAAGTTACCAGGGAGCACCAATCTTTTATTCCCTGCAAGGAACTGCCTCACGGCTAGGAACTCCGGATTAAGGATGTGTATGGCACAGATCTTCTCAGAGAGCGGGCCTAAATGTGTAAGGGGTGGCTGCAGCACATATTGAAATTCACGACGAAAATAATTTTGCCTGACCATATCGACCGCGCTGATCACTATGGCATACTTAATTTAGCATGAAAATGCCTCATTGATTGTATAAGCCCTCAGGGCATGATTCTTATTTTCTCGTTTTTGAGTTATTTTGATGGCAATTTGATGTTCCAAGGTGACGGAGGTGTCATCCTTGATGTTCCCATAAAAATTTGAGATGCGGTTCTGTATGCTAATTTTCCATAAATGGCACTTTGAAAAATTCAATGAATTTCCCTGTGAAAAATTCTCCCATGTGGCGGTGAGATAAGAACAGATTTGGAAACTCCACATCGAAATTTGCATGCTGTAATTTTTTGAGGTCAAAATTGTGTCTACCCAAAAGCGCTACATAGATGAAGCAAAGACTTAGAAATTTTCGGACACCGAACCATTTGCATGGACATGAGGCAAATGATGTGCGTTGTTAGAGCAATAGCCTGCAAAAATTTTCGGGAAAATTTTTAACAGGAAAATTCATTGAAATTTTCAAAGTGCCATTTATGGAAAATTAGCATACAGAACCGCATCTCAAATGTTTATGGGAACATCAAGGATGACACCTCCGTCACCTTGGAACATCAAATTGCCATCAAAATCACTCAAAAACGAGAAAATAAGAATCATGCCCTGAGGGCATATAAAATCAATGAGATATTTTCATGCAAAATTAAGTATGCCATAGTGATCAGCGCGGTCGATATGGTCAGGTAAAATTATTTTCGTCGTGAATTTCAATATGTGCTGCAGCCGCACTCATCAGCTCTCTGGGAAGACCTGTGATAGACAAATGAGAACAAATATGTGACGACCCTACTATAGGAGAACTGATATCCTGAATATCTCGCCCTTAAAATTGTACCGCGATAAATGGCGACAGTTTGAAGCTTCACTGTAGAAAATGGGGCTGCGCGGTCTAAAGGTATGGGCGCAATCGAGTTCATGATTGTTTCCGAGCAGGTGTGGCGCCTTCATCAGATTCCCCTCCTCAACGAATGCGCTTGATATTTACGTATTTACTTTTGTGAAATATCTTGAATTAATAATTTGCTACAAACAGCTTGCAATGCAATATGCATTCATTCATCACCATTACACTATGAGAGAGAAAAAAAGAAAAGGAAAGATTTTCTGTCTCATCAACTACAGAATATTTAAAGAAACTCTTACTTTATACCGAAATGGGCCGCCTTCTCGACTTCTTGCGCACCGCGATTGATCAGTTCCCGCGCGCTCTTCATGTGTTCCATGAAACTGAGAAAAGAATACGATCAGAAAGAATGGTTGCTGTCACATAAGCTTTAAGAATATTTAAAGAAACTATTACTTGATACCGAAATAGCCCGCCCCCTCGAGTTTTTGCGCAGCGTGATTGTTCAGTTCCCTCGCTTTCCTCATGTATTCCGTAAATCTGAAGTATTTTTGATCAACATCATGAATAATAGATACAGCTAATGAAACAACCAGAAAAAAAATTCAAAAACTAACTCTGGACGCATTTCGTTCTCCTGTTCCCCTAGTGTAATCGTTATGGGAAGGGCAAATGATACGCCGAGGAGGAGACCGCGAATGAAGAAGACGGCCACTTTCATCCTTCAGACAGACATATATCAGTTTATCAATTCGCGAGGTTTTTACTTCAAGTGAATTTATCTCACAGAGCTGAGAGAGCGGGGATGAAATAGATGAAAATTGAAAAGTGCCTCTCGGTAAAGCAAATCTGTGTATTGTGAATATTCTAAGAGTTGTGTGGGATGAAGAACAATCATGCAGGAGATAGATGGAACAGATAAGCAAGGGAGTGGAAGAGCTGATAAGACATGAACAGAAAGAGCTGTGCTAAACGAATTGAAACGTGAAAATAATAAATAGACAGTTAGTTAGTGTACCGATATTCTCCTGCAAAATACTTCTTTCTTCTTGAACTCTGCGGAATATCTTGAAGTGTTTGCAAGAACGATGCTGTGGTTAGAATAGCCCATGCAAGCATCGCTATCGGGGAATGGAACACATTGGCAGCTGTTCTGCACTGCGAGAGCAGAACGGGCGGGAGAAAGAGAAGGGGTCGACTACTCACTGTGCGAACACTACAAGAAAAAGACACTGCAGAACTGATGGGACAAAAAACGACTGAAAGTCCTCTTTCATCTTCTTCTCTTCGAGTGCCCTGATATATATATATATATTCCTTTTTACGAAAATACACAGAGGGTGCAATTATTTTGGGCATTCACTGACGCGCTCTGGAAGATGGGAATTAACGGGCATATGAATAGTTCATTCAACCTGTCTGTGCTCTCTACTGCGCAGTCGTCACTGACGCATACAGACGACCGCACGATTGAGAGCACAGGGAGATCTACTACACATTCACTCTGCCAACACTGGTGGGGAATCAACAGAATATATTATTTCTTCATTCACATTCCTTCCCTTCCCTCGAATTTGATTCCTTTATTCGAGGAAATTGGAGAAGTAGGGGTCTTGAATAGCACAAAGGGAAGAGACGTCACTCGATCTCCGACTATGATGGATTCATAAGTTAGAGAAATCAGAGAAAATAACTTTTCAATCCGAAAGTCATATTTGCAGAGCGCGAAAAGTAAAATAAATGTTCCACGAGCCGGGATCGAACCGGCGACCTTTAGATCTTCAGTCTAACGCAAACGGTAACGGAATGGACTGCAACAGTCTTTCGTTCATAACTCAGCGAAAACTTAACGAATCGGACTGAAATTTTTCCGTAGTAGCCTCTAACAAAGCGGATGCAAACGTGATTTATTGGTAATTAAAAAAATCCTTTATGGAAAACCTAATTTGAGAACGTCGCTACACAATATCAGGGCCACAGCTGAGATGTTACATAAAAATGTCGCTAAAAAGAAAAAAAGATTGGGGCCAAGTCGGTGATGAAACCGGGATCTCTCGCACCCAAAGCGAGACTCATACCACTAGACCACTTAGCCGATGTTCGTCTAAATTGATAGGAGAGCTATGTTTGGAGCGGGCTCTTCGAGCGTTAAAGGAGCCAGAAAGGGAGATTGTTTTGCATGCCCTTTCGTTATCACTTCTCTCCATTCCCACACTTTCTCGTCGTCAGAGCCGTCTACTCTGACAACGAGAGAGTAAGGGAATTGGATAGAAGTGATAACGAAAGTACATGCAAAACAATCTCCCTTTCTGGCTCCTTTAAAACGGCTTTCTATGAGCAAACACTATCCGCTGTTGTGATTTGAAATTAGCAAAGGCGATGTGTCTAGTGGCAAAAAAGATGCCACGAGCCGGGATCGAACCGACGACCTTTAGATCTTCAGTCTAACGCTCTCCCAACTGAGCTATCATGGCTGATGGTATGTATTCCATACATCAACAACAGTCGTTTACTTACTAAACTGAGAGAAAGCGAACAAGGAGAAAATATAGCATTGACTAGCATAATTTGAGAACGTGGCTACACATTTACAGGGCCACAGCTGTGATGTTACATAAAAATGTCGCTAAAAAGAAAAAAAGGATTGGGGCCAAGCCGGTGATCAAAACCGGGACCTCTCGCACCCAAAGCGAGAATCATACCACTAGACCACTTGGCCGATGATCGTCTAAATTGATGGGAGAGCTACGTTTGCTTTCTTCTATAAGCTAACATTATCCGCCGTTCAATTTTTATTCTCTGGAACGAGCATGTAATGTGCAATTGCACCACAACAGTGAAAAAATCGCATTCATCCCCAAGGGATAAGTTGTCCTTCACAGCACGAAGCTCTTACACATTCTTTTAATATGTTTTGTCAATTAATCAAAAGTCAAACAATATTCACAATGAAACAGATAAAAAACTGAAACTTCAAAACAACTCAAACATGTTTGTTTAAAAAACGAAGAGAAACGGCACTCATAAATGATACGCTAGGTACTGTAATAAAAACGAAAGCACGAGGTTTGACACAATTTGGATACAAATAGCTTCAAACACAACATTCAACATTCATACATTAAGAAAACAACATATTGTTCATCGTCGTAATTTTTTGTCGAAACCTTTATCTTTGCATGGAAATGGGCTTATCATTCGTTCTCCAGAAGGTCGGAGATCTAATAGGTACTCTTTTCGGCCGGCCTTCAGCGGCTCTACTGGGTTTCTGTAGTAGACATCCGCGTCCTCCTTGTGGTCCTGTGGTTGTAAAATAAATTTATCCTGTACTGATAAATAAAATTATCGGGGTTTCATAATCTAACAGTAATATATTCCACGGAGTTTTTAACGGCAGAACAAATCAATAATAGTAAGAATTCTGTCGATATAGACCGAAGAGTTCAGCACCATTTAGAAGCATTTGTCACCTATTCTTATTCATTTCTGACTGACTGCGATAAGCATGGTTGCATTACATTCGATGTTCGTTCACTTACCATATTTCCTCAATGGCGCCTATCGTGAAAAAACAACGTTTACCGTGACTAAATGAGAAGGAAGTGGGTCCTCCGTCATGTCCTGAATGGGCAATCCGCAGAATGGACAACATGTCTTCCAATCATGCTGGAATTTCTGATCCTGTAATGTAAAGATATGTAGCTCGATGGAGATTTACTGAGATTTTTTCTTTAGAACCATACATACTCGTGTTGTATACTAGGGATCGCATTATGGAAGTACATTCCTCATTTTATTATCTCTCGCTTTCTCTGCGCACTTCAATTCATTTGTCTTTATTGTCATATGTCGACCTGTCAGAAATGAAACGAGAGAGCGAGAGATAGTAAAATGAGGAATGTACTTCCATAATGCGATCCCTAATGTATACATGTTTGATACGAATGCATCAATAAATAATGAGATGCAAAATTATTCGTTAGACCAGCAATGATATCTGATATGCAAGCCGAACTACGTGCTTTTAGCCACTCAGCATCTGATTGGAGATATCATAGTACTCAAAAAATTCTTTGATGACATGTTTATACTCAAACACACCTTCATCGTGAGGATATGCAAATTGCCGCAGCCGGTGGCACGGCCAGCAATCAGATGCAGCTGAAAAATTGCACATTTGAAGAACGCAATGACAAGTCTAATTGTAAGGTGGTGATTAGGAGTTCAAAATCGGTAAATTTGGTGTCATTCTGCTACACAGCGCTGTTGTACATCAGGGGTGAGATCTTTGCGCTACGTGGAAAAACGATGGCAAATATACCGAATTAGAACACACTGGAGGATGCTGATCATTCCAGTCTAAATCGTATTTTGGTGTTGCATTTTGGAGCTCATGCACGCCCCTAATAGAGCGTTCGGAATCTTAAATATGCGGTTCCTCGCAAAAACGAATTATCATATTGGAAAACGCTTACATGTGTCGTTGCCCTGTTGGCTTTGTCTTCTCCGCTTGCTTCATTTGTGATGACCTCTTTTTTGAGCTTCCGCTATAACAAATTAATTAATCAGGCATTAATAACCGATGCACCGAGTTCGTGCTCTTTGGAAATAGAATAAGGTTACATACACTAGATTCACACATTTCAATTTATTTTGTTCGCAATATTCATTTATTCTGAAACAGCTAGTGCTTTCAGTTGTATGCGCTTGTTTTATACTGTTTCGCAAGTTAACTGTGCAGTCAAAATGTTACAAATGATATCGAACCAAGTGTTACCAAAATCTACATTTTTTATAGAATACTCTTCGAAACGACAAGATAAATTGTCGAAAAATACAAAAAGTTGCTATAATGAATACCTTGATTCGCTCCTCAAATTCTGAGATGACTTCCTCACAACCAATCAGATTTTTGGCTGGTTCCCAGGTTGGGTTAAACCTTTTCTTACCCACAGGAGACCACTAAAACAGAATAAATTGGAAATAAGAATGAAACTACTATAACGAGCCGAATATGCAAAATATTGTGGCAGGCGATTTCATGGTTTTTTCGTGGTTTTTTGCAGAATATACGTGAAAGTTGTTTAGAAAATCAGCTTTTACCTGGAGGAAGTATTCCAGCTGCCCCTTTACTTTCCTCTTCTTGAGAATCTTGTCAACACTCCAAGCGCGAAGCATTTTCTCGTCTTGGCCTGAATGAAAATCTGAAATTGAGACTATTTAGGCTTTTTCTCATGAAAATCATACGATAAGCTTGAATACATATAAAACGCCTGTTTGTGACATCATTAATAATGAATCAACCGATACGCGGCGCGCTTTAAGGTATCAGTTGTATCAGCCTAACAGTACTGGTAAAACTACAAACAGGAAACGAAAATTGCATTGGTCATTTTTTGGTTACATGTGAACTATATTGGTCTCAAGCAAAAGTCTTATAAAATTCTGGCGTAAGATCTTTTTAGATGTTCATGATCGTTTTACCAAAACTAACTCACTGTAAATATTATTTGTGCGTGAATTGAGAAGGAAAAAAATATTTCAACAAAAAATGGAAACAATGGGATATGTGAGATCAGCTAATTGTACGTTGAAACTGAATACGAAATTTCAATTGTTTAATTTGAATATGAATCCTAAGTAATGAAGCCCCAAAATATTGGGTATAAACGACCTAAATTGGGTGTTTGTACGTTCTGCAATATCAAGCATTTTTTTTAAATCCTAGCAAAAAATACCCCCAAAAAATAGAATCCCAGACCGTGTGATAAGTTGCTAGTCAAAAATAGATTGTTCCAGTGCTATTCTAATGAAGAGAATGGCTTAACACATTAGGAAATGCAAATAAGAAGCTAGTTGCTTCGCGAACTAATTGCCGAAAAGGGTTGAATACGCAGCGATCGCTTTTCAAAGAGCTATCCGTGAGCCTAATGAGTCCTTCGTAGTGCAGTCCGCCCTTTTTTCTACGCTCTCGCTCACCAATTGATTGATTTGACTTATCCCCTCTGGGCATCCCTCCTGAGAAGTCTGGCCATATGAGAGGAATGAATAGATTTAGGTCAATCGACGCGAGTAGTGAGAGAACAAAGAGCTTCTGAACGTCCCTTCCGGTTACACCAATCGTCCCTACTGTATCGAATGATCGCGACAGTCAAGAAATGCGCATGTGCTGCGGTTGCGGAACTGAAAAAGACGGTGGGAACACACACAAGAAGAGCAAAGTGCTAACAGGGTTCACGCGTGAACAAAAGGCGAAAGGAAGGAGAAAGTAGTGATAAGAGCGAAAGGGAAAGAGACAAAGGTGGACATTGATTGAGTGTATCAGAGATAACGACACTGCCCTCATGGCAAATGAGCTCGCAGTTAGGATTGTAGTCTTTAAATAAAAACACCGGATGCAAACTCTTGTTCACGATTCTTCTCACAACAATAGTACATTCAGAAAAGAATCGAAGAATGGGTCGTCATTTCTTTCATAAAGAACAATGAATGGTATAAGCAGATAGATAGTCCATGCACAATTCAGTATGTTTATCTCGGCAAATCACCTATTATGAGAGTGAGTGCCGAGATAAACAGGTTATTGACGTTGCTTTTAACCGCAGATAAGAAAGAAAAGCACAGAGAAAGCGAGAATCTCATAGTTATTAGTGTGGTCAGTGGAAATTAGTTGGTTCCTCATAGCGCGTAGAATAATTGAATAGGTTCCGCAGACGCTGTTCTAAACTTATGCAATGTTACACATGAAAAATATCAGTCACATACAATGATGCATAGAAATCACGTAACCGTCCAATGATAATTGTCCCACCTGCACCTGTAAACTTTTAAAAAGTATGCACATGAAGAATTTTGAAGACAAGAAGAAACCACCCCTGCGGTAAGCAATAGGGTTTCTAAATCGGTTGAAAAGTACATTTCTCATTCTTCTAATCCTCTCGGGGCTGTTGCCTGTGGAGCGTCGAGACAACCGCTCTGCAGAATTCAAACAATAGATAAATTCTTTTTACAACCGATTTAGAAACCCTAGTAAACAACTCGGAGGAATCCATCCAGATTCGCATGCAGTTTGTCATTTGCGACACGATTAGATGCTTCATAATTTAGTTCTCGAGCGCAGAAAGCGAAGGGGAACGCGAAACAGAAGCGATGACAATAAACTACATCAAAATCTTGCTAGTTCAGAACGAAAAGAATGAGCGGCACAATATGAATACCAGTTGCAACAACTATGCAAGCAACTATAATTAATTTGTCAGTCCGCATTAATTAATTGTGCGCCATGCTCCGTAGTGGTTGAATTGACAAATTCACCATCCCCTTCGTCGTTCTCGCGGTGAAATGGTCCTATCACAATTACAGCGCAAATGTAAATAGCGCTCTTGTTTCTCAC
The DNA here is from genome assembly GCA_014805445.1 of Diplogasteroides magnus. Taxonomy (NCBI): domain Eukaryota; kingdom Metazoa; phylum Nematoda; class Chromadorea; order Rhabditida; family Diplogasteroididae; genus Diplogasteroides; species Diplogasteroides magnus. The sequence goes on from JACMIF010003324.1 coordinate 12,775, forward strand.
CCTACGTCTCCGCATTTATTCTCCATCTGTCGTCGCACTTTGACAAATAATTTTCGCTTATCATTTCAGCGCCTACATTGTAACAACAAAACTTATATTCAGCCTCGCTTGTTCTAGGTTTTTCTCACTAAATACACTACATGTAAATCTATGCTCTTTATAAGAAGAACGTATCTCTCACTATATGCAGAATGAATAGTTGGAACTACTCGTACAGAATCATTACTCGCTGCAATATTACAATGAATGATAAATAAAAAAATCAAGTTTCATTCACTTAAATTATCAACATCAAGCAACAAGGCATATAATTGTTAAAGTTAAAGTTGGGCCATCAGCTGCCTATGATAACCAGTCTAGAGATAGCTTCAGATTATTGAAAGAAGATGTTGTTTATAAAAGTGATATGCATGCACGAGGTTCTCACATTGCTTTGCTAACGTTGATGTTAATGCAATAGAACATATCGGTATCGCGTAATATGAAGTCTGAGCAAGAGAGTGTACAGTCTCGATCTTTGATCGTGCAGTTAATCCGCCATATACTGAAAAGAAACATGATTCATAAAACTTTCAAACAAAATTTTTGATATCAATACCACTCCAATTTTTAGACATAATCAAATCAAGTATTTAATACAAAATCATCAAGTTGAATCTGTGGCTCATCATAAATTTTTTACTTTGCACTCCGAATGAAGACATTCTCAATTGGGCTGGTGAAGGTGGTCTTCATCTTGCCAAGCAGCTGGCTAAAGCTCCATCCTTTCAATCCCAGTTGATGCCTCTCCGGAATTCTAGACAATCGAAGTAGCACCCTTTTGGCTTGATGGTCCTCGAAAAGCACCTGCAAAAGGTTTCGATTTCGAAGGTTTATCGGAATAAATGTTCACCTTCACTGTTTTAATGAGAACGTCTTCAGAAATGTCAAAAGCCGGCGCGTAGAGAAAGTCTTGAATGTCCCTCCTGGAAGCAACAGCGAGCAATTGTTGCTCAGTGAGCGATTTCTTCACGTTCATGTGAAGCCTTTTGCTTCCAGCGACTGCAAATTTATGTATTAACTTATTAGGGTGTTCCATATATTTTGACCCTTTTTTTCACTTTTTATTTCGAATTAAATTTCGATGAAGAAATCAATCATTGTGATCCAAAGATAAACCATAGCGATGCCCACCATCTTACTGAAATTTTTCCACAGGCTTCTGAATTTAGCCCTCCACAACAGCGTCGGCTAATTATTCATTTAATTGAAGTACTGCATTTTGACCACATAAAGTGGCTGAAATTTCTTTCCCCCAAGGAATACAGCAAGGATTCTGATCTCGTGGTTATCGCAAGGGGTGATGGCTGGAGAGTACAAAGGAAGATAGATTTTCTCGAACCCACAGGAATTCTAATTTTTCTGAAGTTTCATCGAAATGCATGATTGGACGTTATCACACGATTTCAAATTTTGTCCGTTTTCTTATTGACAGATTGAATTCCCATGTTATCCCTGGCAGTTCCTGGTAGTAGACATACAATGTAACAATTTGTGCCATAGATTGTATGTGCCCATTGATCGGGCTGAGGATGTTTTTTCGATATAAAATTTCTGTAAGCACTTGAACAGAGCCGACTTGGTGAACCACATCTCTCCAATGAAAAATGACGTGACCAAGTAAACATCTCAGCTTTAAAGAGGAGTTATTTACCTACAAGGCCGAATATTCGTTTTGGATTCAATTCGTTTGGTTCAGGAGACATAGTTGGATATTGCCTTGGTTACACTTTGGAACCGGATTTCTTGAGCAAAAACCATAATAAATTTTAAATTTTCGTAAATTCTAACCTCACCCTAGTAGAGTTCACTCATCTGTCGTATAATTCGCTAACCAGGGAAGTGCACGGACTCAACCTGGGCTTTCGGGACGAGACGTTCACAAGAAATAGGCCTTCGAAAGAGATGATTATAGCATGTTTCAATTTTTGCTGAAGAGCGCTGTAGAACGAGAAACAAGCGTCTGAAGTCTCGAAATTGACCAAATATGCTATGTTTGGGATTTTCTACAGCAAGAACCAGGCTTCACTGAGGGACGTGCATACCCACAATGGAGAGTACTTAAGCAGTACACAGCACATGATTTTTACTAGACCTACTGGTTCAGGCATAAAAATGGGGCGAATTTCCAAAA
>JACMIF010003325.1:0-13836 GCA_014805445.1 Diplogasteroides magnus
AGGGAAGAGTGGATACAGTGGATGGACAGTGTAGAGAGGGTATGCACAACTGCGAGATGCAACAATCTGGATGAGGTTCGAATCAGAATTGAGGCAATGACTAATGACTATTATGACCTCCATGATTGCGCCGAAAGGGATATTATATGAGCAAGGGAAGAGGCAGCGGCCCTTCGAAAGAGAGTTGCACAGTTGGAGGGACAATTAAGGGTGGCACTGAATGCCAAAGCAATAGTATGCTATAAGTGTGGTGCAAACGGGCATAAAGCTTATGAGTGTCTCAACAGACCTGAAACGGAAAGGGAGAGATCACAAGTAGAATGTTATCGTTGTGGTGCACTGGGACACTACGGAGGTGAGTGTCATGAATATGCCCCCGTGCATGACCCACCGCAGGACAACGCATACATTGAGGAAGCACACCGTAGGGAGCAAGAAGTTCAGAACAATGCATATGACCAGAAACAGAGTCAGTGGTCACAGTATCAGAATGCGAATGCTAATATGCAACGTGACAATGCACAGTCTTTCGCACACAGTGGATTGGGTGCATATTCAGTGCGAGAAGGGAAGGACGTGGAGCCTGATGATCCTGGTTTTGAAGGAAACAGATTGGTGATTAGTGGAACAATTGGAGGTGTGAAGGAGGAGATAGTGATAGACACTGGAGCTGATATATCGATTGTATCCGAGTATGTATTGGAGAGAATCAAGAGGGAGAATCTTGTTGTTGAGGACAGTAAAAAGATACTGTATGATGCTTCGGGAGCACAGATGGCGGTGCAAGGCCGCTGCAAATTGGAAGTAAACGTAGGAAAGAGTGGTCCTAGTGGGTTTCTACGTTGTCAAAGGTCGTCGGAAAGAATCTATTATTGGAATGAATGCCTTACCAAAGTTGGGATGGATATTTGATCAGGGGGCGTTGCCATTGTCAGGATTTAACAGTGAAGAAAGAGTCAAGAGGAAGGAAGAGTATGAGAAGAGAAAGAGGGGAAACCCTGGCACATTTGCTAAGAATTGGATAAACTAGTCTGAATTGAGAAAGCAAGTGCGCTGTGTGAGAGCTGAGAAACGCTCTGTTGTGAATGAGAAGTGGAAAATGAGGAGGAAGAAGGAAGAAATGGACAATTCGGGACATCTCGTGGACAACGTCAAGGGCCGCAAGGGCACCCGTCTCAGGGGCCGCAAGGGCATCTTCTTACCACACCACGACTACTGGAAGGAACCTTCACGAAGAAGAGAGAAGACAGCCTTTCCCTATTGCCATTGTCCCAGATTCATAGACCCGGGGTAGATTATGACTTAACTTACCCGTCCCCATTATGATTGAGACTTGTGAATATGATAGGATAATGTTTATTTGTTGTTTTGGACGCTCAGAGACCGAGCTAGGCGGGGAGGGGGCATGTTATATCCTACGTTACAGGAACAATGAAGCGTTTTCGCTTCTGAAACACTCTGAGTGTTTCAAACTGTTTCAAAGCCAGTACTGCGAAATAAGAGACAATGTATGGCTTCTGTGTATTAGGATTTATGCATCATATTTTTATCAATTTTTCAAAGTGCAATAACAATTAAAATACTTTCTGGTTAATTTGTAAATTCATGCAGAAACATTTAAATCGGCCTTGAAATGCTACTCAACGAAGCATTGCGTGAAACTCGGTAACAGTCCCGTCAAATATACAAGGCCGATTTTTATTTTCCATCACGAATTAACAAATTAACCAAAGAGTATTTTAATTGTTATTGCACTTTGAAAATTTGTAAAAATATGATGCATAAATCCTAATACACCGAAGCGATATATTGGCTCTTCTTTCGCTGTATTGGCTTTGAAACAGTTTGAAACAGTTTGAAACACTCAGAGTGTTTCAGAAGCGAAAATGCTTCATTGTTCCTGTAACGTAGGATACATCAAGTGGTTTCGGAATAGTATTCGAAAAATTTGAGTTCAAAAATAATGGCATAGGCTCACATGATGAAAATCTCACATTGACCAACATATTATGAATTCAGCGAAGACGCAATGGAAAAAAATTTGCTCACACCCGGCATTAATGAGTGTTGTCCATGCAAGGCAAGTGAAGACAGGAAAGTCATAGACATTTGCGCAGTAATGGTGAAATGGACGTGACATAGGTACGATGACAACTATGGCGCATCTGTCCTCTTCACCATGATCGCGCAAATATCCGTGGTGCACATGTTTCTCGTCCGATAAAGGTTCGGGTAGTAATCGGATAGCGAGCACAGAATAGTCAACATATTAGGCCATGACTTTGTTCTCTTGCGCATTCCGAAACGGCAATGTTACATTTCGGAATAAGGTTCGGTGTTTGACTACTCTTTTGATTATATTTCACAGTGGGTATATCTTCAAATAGACAGTAACCTTGAAACACAACCCATAAAGGACTAAAAAGCGCTATATGTGTACATTCAACGCAATTCCTGTACAAAACAATCTTCCAAAATGTCAGTTCCGTGTATGGTTGGCAGTTTGACTTGGTTTTCGGATATGTTTCACCGTGGCTACATATATAGAATTTATAAATGCTGTGAAACATATCGGAAAACCTAGTCAAACTGCCAACCTTAGTTCCCTGCCAACTTGTACATTGTACTTGTAGACAGTCCAGAGGAACGATTAAGATGAATTCCTACGCAATGAGATATTTAGTGAAGGCAAATGAAATCCCAAAGTTCATTCTGCCTCTCTGCTCTCTCATTCGCTCCGTCGTCTTCAGATCATGGATACAACTGAGCGAGAGATGATACAGGATGGCGAAATGAACTTTGGGATTTCATTTATTTGCCTTCACTACTACCGGGTCCGACCCCCGCATCATTGCTTTTTGTGGCCAAACGTAAACAAAGCTATAGAAGGCGCTGTGGACATTGCGCCACAATGATGCAATTGATACTGGAGCCATGAGATCGACGGCAACGATGGCGCAGCGATCCACTTCACCATTATGGCGCAAAAGTCCATGACGCTTCAGTAGTTCACCCCGCATCATTTCGCTTTGTAGTTAGTCACAAACGTAAACAAAGCTATAGACGTCCCGCAACATTTAGCAGTTGAAGAAGAAGGAAGAAAGGAAGAGAACAATAGGTCTCATTTCATTTCAATGATGCGCCTCCGTTGGAATAATGAGCTGTAAATTACGCAAAGTGAGCGGGTGGACTTTGGAAGGAACAAACGGAACAAATATATAGTAGATGAAGAGTTTAAAATGCATGAATAACACATTAGAGCTAAAAAATAACGCCTGATGTATTATGCATCCTATCTGAACTGTTGCTCCATTCTATTTATCGTACAGTTGAATCATATCCCGTGCACGACGAAATAGCAATGTAGTGGTTGAAAATTTAAAGAATATAATAGTTTCAATTTCTACAAAAAGTGTAGCTAACTATTATAAACCTTCTTTAAGTTTCACAGAAATACACAGCCTGTTAAATAATTCGGAAAACTTTTTTGTTACTAATTCAATACTCCTTTCAATTTTCTTTAACAAAGGACAAATAGTAGAGAGGTAATGAAATAAAATTGTGGGACTTGCTCAGTAGGTGCACTAGCGAGTCCTCGCAGGCCGTCATAGTGGGTATTAGTCGGGATCACGACAATTGCGCACACAATGCACCATAACTTTTTTCAGCTGGGAGATATAAAATGCTTCAATAGTGAAAAATGATCGTCTCAACGAGACGAATAATGCTACCGTTGACGTTAGTAAAAATGTTCATGTGGAAAAAAGTTATATAAAAATGCGTTTGTTCGCAAGTGTCATCATCCCTATTGCTTTATTATTGTGGTAAACGGAGTTGAAAGTCAGCCTCTATATGTTCAGTGTGAAACCTATTCAAAATCATGGCTAATGGTCAGAGAAACGACGAAATAGCATGCGAATCTGAGAGTGCAGAGTCGACACCCAGATGGAGTGTGTGTACTCGGTATATCAAGTTGGTTTTCCACAATAATAGTCGCCCGACGGAACTGTATCTGAATACCTCATTTTACTATAAATAGCACTGGTGAATCCTATTCAAAAGCACTACGGAGGTTGGACAAACGAAGAAATAATAACACGTAAATTATGAACGTGACGGTCGGTCAAAAAACGGAACGAGCGTCATGGGTACAACAGTTCAGTTAGGATGGACAATAAAAGGTTGTTTTTACATGCGCGGCTTCGTTCCCCTGCGTCACGCAGCCTGTGCTTTACGGTTACTAAAACGGTTGAAAAGTACATTTCTCATTCTTCTAGCCTCTGCGGAGCGGTTTTTTATCGTATGTAGAGGCAACCGCTCCACGGAGATTAGACGAATGAGAAATGCTCTTATTTTTTGCCGAAAGCCTACTGTATTATTGTGTTAAACGGAGTTGAAAGTCTGCCTCTATAAGTTGAGCGTTTAAGATGTACGAATGAATACATCAGACATTATTTTTAGCTCGCGTGTTCCATTTCATTCTCTTCTTCATCGTCTTCTGCATGGCGTTTCTGCAGAAATATGATGCCTCAAGCAGAAGTCAGACATCACAGTGGCGGGTAATTAGTAGGCATCGTGTCATGACATGCCTTTAAATAATTTGCGTCACTGTTCCGATTTCCTGGGGTCGGTGAGGCTTTAGAGCTCATTCGGAGTCCTTTGCGAGACGTTACACGGTAGGGAACGCATTTTGGACTTTCTGACCTCCCCAATCTCTTCCGATCTGTGGTCTGTCTAAATGAGAGACGACCGCTCCGACGAGATTGGGGAGGTTAGACAATTCCACTTCTAACCTCTTACCCTATTACAGGGTCTCCAGTAATTACAAGCGCCAAATGTCACAGATCGGCATTATCTGACAGTGCTCGGTGGAAACCTCGAAACGCACATTTCTGACCTCCCTAGTCTCGTCCGAGCTGTTGTCTATGAGGTTGAAAGACGACCGCTCGGACTAGAATAGGGAGGTTAGAAATTCCACTTCTAACCTCTTACCCTATTACAGGATCTCCAGTAATTGCAAGTGCCAAATGTCACAGATCGGCATTAGCTGACAGTGCTCGGTGTCGGGAATAGTGCCTACCCTAATCAGCACGGGAGAAGAAGAAAAAGAGAATCCTCGAGTCACTTCCTGCATTTGCTATCTCGCCAACAATCGCCCGCAGCAAGGAACGATACCAGAACGAGAAAGAGAAAGAGGATGAAACGTCTCAAATGTTCATAACAGAGGTTCAAAAACGGTAAATTTGTCGTCATTCTTCTCCGCCGCGCGGGTTTCTAATTCCGACATAGACAACCTCGCGGCGGAGAAGAATGACGACAAATTTACCGTTTTTGAGCCCCTAGTTCATAACTCTTCAATAGGGAACGCAATATGTAATTTCTAATGTCCCGAATCTCTTTCGTGCGATTGTCTGTCGAAATGAGAGACGACCGCTCCTATGAGATTGGAGAGGTTCCAAAATGCGTTTCTACTCTTCACTAGAGACCTCGAAACGCACATTTCTGACCTCCCTAGTATCGTCCGAGCGGTCTCGTTCGTCCGAGTTCTCCAATGTGCATCACTGCGAATTAGCGAAGAGTTCTAGCAATTTCCCGCGAAAGGGTAATGACATTTGGAAAGTGTGGCCGATGACCGCAGGATAAATTAACCAAAGGCAGAAACGACGCGGTCCCTGGGGCATCACTGACTAGGGAACGCATTTCTAACCTCCCAGATCTCTTCCGAGCGATCGTCTCTCACTTCGATAGACGACCGCTCAGAGGAGATTGGGGAGGTTAGATATACCATAATGCGTTCCTTATCACGTAGAAGATATGTGTTCTTCATATCACCTATATCACGCTCTTGCAGAACATCAAAGACACTTATGGTATTTATATAAATTATAATAACAAGAATGACGAGACGGCGAAATTTTCTGTGTCAACTTGGCGTATTTCAACGGTAATAGGGTAAGCAGATTGTTTGCGAATTCGGGTGCGCTTCACTGATCCTATCTGTAGCAAAGTTGTAGCTTTTGTGCAACATAACCGAATCGCAACATAACATATTATTGTGGAAAACGTAAGTGACATAGTTGGTACACATGGCGAGTCTTGGACCTACCTATGGATGATCGCAAAGTGTACATTTCTTTGTATTGGAATCATGAAACATATCTGAACTCCTCTGTGAAAGTGCGAATTTGAGCTATTTTTCAAATTATTTTGATGTAAACTAATTATAATTGATTTTAAAAATCATTTTGGACACATTTGAACATGTACAAACCGAAATATCGATGAAAACATTATGGTCGCATTGACATTCAGATATGTTTCAAGAGTCCTTAATAAATTCGGATAATAAATTGGAGACATGGAATTTGTCAATTCCGTTTTCCACAATAATAATCGCATACTGTTTCAGCTGCCAACCCTAAATTGTTTAGGATAAACGGCAACAATGCGCGAGAGAATAAATTTTGAAAAAAATTATTGTGAAAATATCGGAAGGAACCGCCTACACCCAAGTGCTAGGACGAATGAGCGGGCCGCAACTGTAAAGAACTTCAGAGAATTTTGCATTTCATTGTGGAAGAAGGTGCTACTGCTGATGACCGGACCCTAGTGCATTGTAGGTTACTGTAGTATACTATCCTGCTACGGCATCCCTACTATTGCACCTACATGGTAAACCTACGGCAGTCGACAGCATTCTTCAGTAGCCTATCAAGGGCTCTAAAGCGGTAGTAAAGTGCATTCGTAAATATATGGTCTAAATTTCATGGAGCGGTTGCTTATCGTGTGAGTGGGACAACCGCTCTTAGATGATAAGACGACAGACGAATGCATTCCACTACCGTTTGGAAACCTATAGTCTACAATAACCTACAGTATACTACAGTAAACTACAATACGCTAGTGCCTGGTAATAATCAGCACAAGTTCCAGGAAGAGCCTTCTGCAGATGCTTCAGCATGCTCAAAACTGAGATGCAAAAGAACGTCATCTCATTACTAACGGACAAGGGGGAGAAAGTCTCTAGTAATTGCAACGCCTACCCTCTCCACGGCCATTAGGAACATCATCAACGGCGAAATAGGCGTGCTGCTACCTACAGTACTAAGGATAATAGTTTCTATCCGAGAACGGTTGTTTCACGGAAGGCATTACTTTCGACCCGACTTGTGCTTATGATCACTTCAAGATATAAGATTGGTGAAACATAACCGAATTCTGCTGACTATTACTTCGACTTTCGAAAGTTTCGAGATATAGGACCAGTGCAACATAACCGAATTCGTCTGCAAACTCTAGGGAGGAGAGGAGCGATGCACAGGAACAAAGTGGGTATGATCCATGTTGTCGGCACCAAGCCGAAACTACCCCAGTATTACTCTCATAGATCACATACATTAAGTCTAAATTGCGGCGTAGGCTATACTTTAGAGAGGGTAGGCGTTGCTATTTTTTACAGGAGTTTCCCTCTCCCCTTATCCCTGCCCGTTTAGTAATAATGAGATGGCTCCACCCCCCCCCCCATTGGGGGCTATGTTTAAGCACCCCTCTGCATAATATGGCATTTTAATGCTGCAATTTCCCATCGGCCTGTCATTTGAATCCATTTATAAGAAAAGATGCTACTTTATTCGACGCTGTTGCTCTACAACAATGAGAACATAAATACTGTTGCAATGCTTATACATAGTACAAACTACAATTTATGCGCACTACCAGTTACTATAGAGGAGAATAAGGTACAGTATACGAGAGATTACAGAGAGATACGAGCGACATGGAAAGTGGGTGGGTGCTGTATTTCAAGGTAAGACAGTTGGGCATGGTACTATCTACGGGGAGAGGGTTACGGTAGCCTATGCTTGGGGATTGCGGAACTTCTCTCCTGCGTACACTGCATCGGCTCCCAACTCCTCCTCGATACGCAGCAACTGAAGGAATTCATATTAGCTCAAAAGCAAATTCAATAACATTTTTTCCCATTTTCTTGTAGCATCAATACGCCATCAATCACCAAAACAACTATTTACTAAATAAGTATGCATCGTGCTACTGTAAATCACATTATTCGAAAGATGACGCAATTGGAGGTCGAGGGTGGGCCGATGGGGTAAATGTTTCAGGTTAAAGAGACGAGTCGTTGGGATGAGGTAAAGACTCTTTCAATCACGGGGGGAGTCGGTGGGTTTGCTAACAGTCCAACTACGTCCATCATCCTATACCTGGATTTCCTCTTCTTCATTTTCCATCTGATTTCCTCATTTCCCATCATTTCTAATTTTTACTATTTCTTGCCCAAAAGAATGGTCACGACTGAACCAACTGACCACTGACTAATGTAAGTAAAGAGCGTGCTACTTCGAATCACATGGTGGTGGGAACAACCATGAATGGGCAAAGCAAGAAGTAATAATAATATTTAAAGGGCTGCTGATGTCGTTTGCAGCAACACCTCTTTCAATCAATCATCCCCCATACCTGGTTGTACTTGGCGAGGCGTTCGCTCCTGCAGGGTGCTCCAGTCTTGATTTGTCCCGTGGCCAGACCCACAACGAGGTCAGCGATGAACGTGTCCTCCGTCTCTCCAGATCTAGATGCCATTCATGATTATCCTGCTACAGTAACCCTCCCGTAATGCTACAGTAACCTACAAGATACTACAGTCCAGGCATCTACCGTAACCCACTCCTCACCTGTGCGAGACCATGACTCCCCAGCCGCTGGCACGCGACAGCTTGGCCGCCTCGATCGACTCGGTCACAGATCCGATCTGGTTCACCTGAATCAAACTTTCATTGTTATAAATCCCAATAAAATCTCGGAGAATGATCTCTTATCAATTATGCCCCAATATTCTCTGTATAAATATCGGGTGAAACACAAGAGCGCCAGGGGCAGATGCGCCAACATTGTTGTCATCATTGCGGCGAAAATGTTCATTTCACTATTCTGGCGCAAATGTCCTTGACGCTCTTGTCCGTCATTCATCTATTCCACAGTACCCATACCTTGAGCAGAAGGCAGTTGCAGCTCTTCTTCTCCACAGCCATCTTGATGCGCTTGGGGTTGGTGACAGTGAGGTCGTCGCCGACCTAGACGATCACAGTTACGGTATAACTCTTCCCTACAGTTGGATTGGCAGTCAGTGAGATACGGTTATGTTTGACGAAAGCTACAACTTCCAAGACCGGTGAAACATAAACAGTGCAAGTTCACTACAGTACCAGTTGGATGGAGGTGTTCTGCATCAGCTTGCCCCAGTTGTCCCAGTCGTCCTGGTCGAAGGCGTCTTCAATCGACACGACGGGATACTCCTGAAAGAGAAAAGAAGTCCTTCCACGAAGTCGGTGGGGGTACGGTAACGACTGACATATATTGCCCTTCGAAATGTCTAATGTCAAATGTCCAGTGAACTGATAAGATCAGCCCCTTCCAAATGCCTCTTTTATTCCAAAATTGATACTAAATAGTTGAGAGGGGGCTGAAGTCCATGAGAGGTGCCATTGTCGGTACCTTGATGAAGCTCTGGTAGAGGGCGGACAGCTCGTCTCCAGTCAGCCACTTCGACTGGTCAGAGTTGGGGTTCTTGAAGTCGAGGTCGTACTTGCCGTCCTTGTAGAACTCCGACGCGGCGACGTCCATACCGATCGAGATCTGCAAATAGTCGTTCGTATCCACAGTTGCTAACAGCAGTGATATAGACATCTCTTATTATGCATTAACGTGTCCAAGGTACCGATAAGCGTAGCTCGATATCCTCTTTCCTATATATGGGTTGGCTGAAACACATTTGCACGGGTGGGGGATAGGGAAACGACGAAATTCCAGGCAAAAATTAACCGAACTCCTATACGGTATAGGCTATACCCAGTACGCTCGTTATTATGCATAATATGTCCCTTGCCGTACCTTTCCAGTGTATCCGGCTAGAGCGATAGCAGTGTTGAGGAGGTCCAGTCCCTCCTTGTTGTCCTGGATGTTGGGTGCGAAGCCTCCCTCGTCTCCCACTGCAGTCGCATCGAGACCGTATCTAAACGTGCTCATCTCGTATCAGGAATCAATAGTCCGTGCATGGGCAGGATTCGTGCCAAACATATCTACGCACGATAATCAAAGTCAAAATCGGCTCAAAATTTTGCGAAAAATTGTGCATTTCCTGGCTTTTCCAGGGTGGTATCGTGATTTTTTCACGATTGGGTCCATTTATGACGCTCTTCTATGCTCAGAGAGTCAACAGAGCCATCACCACAACCCACCTCTTCTTGATCTCGGCCTTCAGATGGTGGTACACCTCGGATCCCATGCGCATGGCCTCGGAGAAGTTCTTCGCGCCAACCGGCAGAATCATGAACTCCTGAACGTGGATGTAGATTGGTGGATGCCATGAATCGCTCCCCCAAGTCTCCAAAAGAGCCACATGCGGTCAGGTTATCCGATTGTAGTCGGTTAGCCAGTGGTCAGAGGGTTCAGAGAAATCTGACTGCACGTGAAAAGGGAGATCCGTGGCATACCTGCATGGCAAGCTTGTTGCCGGCGTGGGAGCCTCCGTTGATCACGTTAAAGGCGGGCACAGGCAGGAGAACCTGAGCATTAGGTATTCATTAGTCATACGGTACCTTACAGTACCGGAACTTCTAAAATCCGGACAAATATTTTTTAGGTTACTGTATTATACTATACCGCTACAGTAACCCTACTACTGTACCGCTACCGTAATCCCACAGTACCTTGTCAATGCCAGCCAGCTGAGCGATGTACTTGTAGAGAGGGAGGCCCTTGTGGACGGCTCCAGCCTTGGCAACGGCCATAGACACGCCCAGGATGGCATTGGCGCCCAGGTTGGCCTGAAGAGAATAATGACAGACTGAGGACGTCCTTTGCCCTAGTGAGATCAAATAGTGTAAACTAGGGAACGACTTTTGGACTGACTGTTGTCTGTACTCTCATTCAACCGGTCGCCTGTGATCAGCGAGAGAGAATGACTCACTGATGCGCAAGGACGAAAAAGGGTCCATAAATCGTTCCCTAGTGTAAACCCAACATCCCCGGAATAACAGGAACTTAGATGGTGGAAGTGACCAATTCGCTTCGTATTGGATCAGATAAGGAATCAGAGTGCGTCGGTCTGACATTGGTCATGACTTCCAACAGAACCGTGTCCGTGGCAATCAACAAGTAGTCATCCGTCTAGCCGTTTGCCTAGTTCCGGAACCGGACCAGATCCTCCGGCCAGATTGCGATCCATCCGACTTGTAGAGCGTAGTGTGTATGCATCTGGTGTAGCCCCGTTTACCTTGTTCTCGGTGCCGTCCAGTGCCAGCATGAACTCGTCGATTTCGCGCTGCTGAGTGACATCAAGTCCCTGCAAGTAGGTACGATTTACGCGTGAATGACAACTATGCCTGGACATTTGGTGTGAAGTGGACAAATGCGCCATGCAAAATTGCGGGATCTGTTTCGCCATCTACTCAGATTTATACGCCCCATTCGACAACGAAAACACTTCAATTCATATTTTTGCATGTGTCGTGATACTAAATGTGATGAGTAGATTTGAAGGAATCGCTGTAAGAACTCTTCAGCATTACCTCACCCATCTCATCTCATATCAGTATCACGTTTCTTTCGCTCACATTCGACACTCGGTAAAATATTTTGGATTGTACCAAGCTCTAATTGTGCGCTCATAATCCGTTTGAAAGATTATAGCGCCTTAGCAACTGCCTTGTAAGCAGTCTTTATAATCTCTTTCGATTGCTCGTCAATACAACCTTTTACGAATTCTCAAGTACAAGAGTATCTACTTCGTCTACCATGAGACCCAGCAGTACCATACGATCATTAAAGAGTGTGTCGCAACATTGCGCACACAACTTGCGTGTCACAATCAGTTTTTATAAAGACAGTGGTGTCGCCGGCGACTCCCCTTCAGCTTTTCATAGATTGACTACGTAACAACATTTTGGAACTTTAATACGACCATTACCCCGTGCCGTCTACTGGAAAAGTTCCAAATGTCGTCTTCTTAAATAACAGTTCCAAGTTGTCACGTAGCCCCCATAGACCAACTCGTCTAAGCAGTTGGTGTTTGCTTTCCGGCGTTTCCCGAACATTCTCAAAGGGATTTCAGAGTCGGGGGGTCAGAGTGAACGATGCCTGCCCAGCAGTAGCATTGGTTGTAATGTGTGCCGTCCCGTCCCATCATCCTCGGCCGCTCCCTTTCCCCCTCTTCCCTTACATCCACTCAAATATAAAATTTTCGGCGTTCCTACCAGATGCCCCGAAATGTGGCGCTAAGCACAAGAAGTTGTAGCTCAGTCCCCTGTTTCTGGGATTGAATTAACTCAAATCATCCTATTCAAGCGTACAAACATGTATGATTCACTGCATGTTTCAATGCTCGCAGTAAACAACCGAAAGAGGAGTGAAGCCGTATGATCAACTACTCAAAAGTTCACCAATACTAAGATCATAAAATCACTAGACAACTTCGTCCACTCTAATGACATCTGCCATTACATCTCCGAACAGCAAGTCTCCACTAGGGTACGGAAAGGAAGCAGAAGTGCCGTTTCTCATTCATCTAGTTCCCTCGGGGCGCTTGTCCATCACATGAGTGATACAATCTACACTCACATACTAAAGTCTCCGTAGATATTCGCCATGCTATGGTTCACTCTAATAGACTATAGGCAGCGTCTTATCATCTTGCAAGAATCGTTTGTAAACGCGGGCTCCACCAGTGAAGAGATGGTTGACAATTTTTCAAACCTCGCAGTGGGATTTCTATCTCTAATTTTAAATCTAGATCAATGACAGCAACGCTTGAATAGTTCTCGCCCAGTTCTCACCCTCAACCCAGATACCAAAACAGAAAACCCATGCATAATTCGAAAGGGGCCGGTGGGCGCAAATATCAAAGGGAAATCCATAAATACACGCCAAAGGAGGGTAGGTAGAGTACGAGATTTCAAGTTCAAAGAGCGAGCAGGTGAGGCGACACCAAGTGTGGTACTTTGAACTATGAACCATACACGGAAAGGCTCGTCCCAAAATTTCAATTGCAGATTGTCCCCCCTCCCCCTAAAAACACCAAACTTTGCAGAGCGACTACAACCAATGGATCAGTTTAAAAAGTCAAACATTTTCGCCGTGCAGGCATTTTCTACCCGTCATTTGCAGAGTGATTTCGTAACATTTGATGAACACTTCAGTGTTTGCATGTGTGGCTGACAACAACCATTCAGGGGAAGGGTTCGTGCCAAATACACCGCAGTTATCGCTATTTTTCCTCATTTTGCAGACTGGTCACAGTGGTAGTTTCAGAGTGGTATCGAGAATTTGTCACGATCAAATCCGTGTGTTGACAACAACAAAGGCACCTTAGCGATGAGAGCGGGCGCAATCTTGTCGTTGATGTTCGCGACGGCCTTGAGAACTCCCTTGCCGTGGTGGATAGCCTGCAAGAATATACGGTTCATCAAGGTTAATAGCAGCATCATCGATACCTTGTCCTTGTCGCGGAGCTCAAGAGCCTCGTGGACTCCGGTCGAGGCTCCAGAGGGAACTGCAGCACGGAAGACACCTGCAGCAGATGGTGGTTAGCTACCGTAACCGAGCTGGGCTGATTCTAGGACTGGTGCCCCGCAAAATTGGGCAATTTTGGGTTTGGAACCCTCGCAAATTGGACATTTTGTCGGATTTACTGGGGGGGGGGGGTCTTTTCCCACGGTGCAACGGCAACCGAACCCTTATGGGTTTAGGGGTCGCGAGGGCCGGTGGGGTGGCGGGGGGTGTCGGTGTTGTGGGGGGGGTGCGCGTGGGGGCTGGGCTTGG
>JACMIF010003326.1:0-10231 GCA_014805445.1 Diplogasteroides magnus
TTACCGATGCTACCTGAAAAAGGCATTTAGAGCTATAATCGAATGTGGATATATAATCTACTGGTAATGCACAAGTTGCTTCCGAAATATGATTGAACAGGCTGATTTAGCTTTTGAAAACGAGCTGTCACTATTTCTCGGATAAAAAAGCGTTTTTTTCACTTTTTACGAAAACAATTGCCCTGAAAAACTCTGTTGGCTGGGAAGTCTGTCAATGGGGCCTGGTATTGTTCATTACACGGCTCATACACTAGCACAGTTCGTTCGGTCTGGAAAATTCCCTTCTTGAAAATGCAGCTCGAGAACTTGTCAGTGGTCTTCACTGCAACCATGGACTTTGAATGCCTACTGCTTGCTGTGTTGCAGGCCTGGAGCAGCTAAGCTAGGCATACATGTTGGCCAAAGCTAGTCGACAACTATGCACAACACCATTACTGTATATCGTTCACTGGGATTTTTTTGCATCGGAATAAAAAAATCGTGCAAGACTTTCTTTGCAACCTAATAATTCTGCATTGAAATTGTCATCACTATCCGTTCCCCATGTATGGACGTTGACCATGGTTCATTTTTTATGAAGTTACATTGTACATGAAATGCAATTGAGACAATGTTGATTGAGGTTGAGTAATGTTGTTGTTCAGACAATCTGCCTACTTCTGGCATACAAGGTGAAGTATCCAGAGAACTTCTTCCTTCTCAGAGGAAACCACGAATGTGCATCCATCAATAGAATATATGGATTCTACGATGAATGTAAGTCCACCTTCCATTCCTTCCCTTGCGTTCCCTCCACTCTTACATGTCCAATTATAGTCATCTGGATTAGTTGCACATGAAAGTTCTTCGTTTGCATGCAAGCCTCTTGCAGAAGGAATGTCTGTTTAGTGGCTTCCAGTGAATGCGACACAATTTCCAAGAATCGAAAAACCTTTTTCGCTCAGTATTTAGAAGCTCTCGGCGAAATATTCTCGCGTGCTTTTTTCGTGAAATATGAATATTTTTGATCAATTATAAATGAAAGATTTTTGAATATGTTGTACTTGTGCCTGTTGAGAGGAGAAGAATTGTGAAGGGATTCCCAAGGGAGAAGTTGAACTGAAGGAGTAGTCTCCCATTTGATGAAGTGAAGGAAAGGAGAAGAAGAAAGTATGATATAGATGGATTGAATGTATTTGCAGGCAAGAGAAGATTCTCAATCAAATTGTGGAAGACATTCACTGATTGTTTCAATTGTCTGCCCATAGCTGCACTCATTGATGAAAAGATCTTCTGGTGAGAGAATCATTCTGAATGGATTTGTGAGACACAATTCAATCGATAACAAGATGTTCATTCAGCTGTCACGGTGGTCTCTCACCCGATCTTCAGAACATGGAACAGATCAGGAGAATTATGAGGCCGACTGACGTTCCTGATACTGGTCAGCATTTCCCTTCTTCTCTATATTTCCATCTATGATTATACTGTATCCGTGTAATACCGTATCCTCTTGAGGACTTCTGTGTGATCTTCTGTGGTCTGATCCAGATAAGGATGTGCAAGGATGGGGAGAGAACGACCGAGGAGTCTCATTCACATTTGGTCCTGATGTCGTGGCAAAGTTCCTCAACAGACACGATCTCGATCTGATATGCAGAGCCCATCAGGTAAGGGGAAGAGATCAATTGATATACATTCTAGAAGGGGTCGAGAACAATAGTAGATAGACAAAATTTTTGGCCCTTATTATAATTTTAACAATTTTTTAGTTTCTATTAGGCAAAATTATTGAATAACACTCTGAATTGACGCTGACGCTCTTTGATGGATGGTTGGCACGGACATTTTCCATGTATGAATGGGATACATCCAATGTAGAGTGATGCGAAAACGGCCCTGCTATTTGAAATGTATTGTTAGAGGGTGTGATCATTTGGTAGACAGTTCTATCATTTGATTATAAAGGAATGTAATGAATGCATAGAATGATGTTCAGGTGGTGGAAGACGGGTATGAATTCTTCGCGAAACGTCAACTGGTCACTCTGTTCTCTGCACCCAACTATTGTGGAGAGTTCGACAATGCAGGAGGAATGATGAGTGTTGATGAGACACTCATGTGTTCATTCCAGGTGAGGATATCAAGATGAGGGAATCATATTGGGTAGCAGCCAATCCCAAAGTACATACCATCTCTCTGTGTTGTCTATCGAGTGGTCGTGTCTATGGGCCATAGACTATGGGATAGACATGATCGTTCGATAGATGCGCCAGAGACGACCGAGTGAATGAAAGAGCGCAGAGAGACGAAATGCACTATGGGATCAACGATGCCAAGACTATTGTGTAGATTTGTCATCTATTTTCATTTTGTTTCTTGAAAAGTGTCTTACTGCGGGGTTGGTATGTGGTTGTGTTGTGAGAGTGGATATTGTCACTTTCACTTGAATGTACTCGTCATTCAGAAAGAATGCAGGTCGAGAAAGCAATTCATTCACTGCAGGAAGTAGAACACAGTTCTCAGTTGGGTGTTGATGATTACATTACGCATAACTACTCCCCCCCCCCCTTCTCCCATTCTACTCAATGAGTGATGAATACCTCCATGAGTGCACATGTGAAGTACTCATGTGGATGTACAGATGGAATGATTCGTACTGACCGTTAGTGTCTTTCGAGAGTGAAAGGAACATATTGTGCCCCCCTTTACTCAAATGGATCAATGTTCCCTTTGTGAACAGAATGAGTATGATGGTGCATTGGAATGGAATCACTTTCATATGAGATGCAACCAGTTGGAATGGCCGATACTCGAAAGAGAGAAATATATGTGAATGTATTGAGTGCAGTTAGTATTTGGTGTCCAATGTGACCTTTACTCTCACTTCAATATTCACATCAAGTGAATAGAATAGCGGTCGCGGGTCGTTGTTACTTTACTTGTAACTGGTTAGTGTCTCTCTTGAGTCGTTATGCAATTTGCGAGAATGGAATAGAGCAAATGGTTGGCAGCCACAGTCTAAATCGCATCTGCACATTAACGTTGGAGCGATTGGGACTGGAGTTGAACTGTGTAGAAGAAGGGAAGGTAATGGGAATGGGACTGTCGCGTGACTACTACCAAAAACGTATTTCCTGTTCCCTTTTGTGATGGCATGCAATCAGATGTGCAATGGTCACACTCGAACGCCTCAAATGAAAGGTAATGACGACAGAGGTAGAAGGTGACGGGGGGAGGGTCCATACAATGGAAACTATTGTCAATGGAGTTCCCCGAACAGACATCTCCATTCACTCTTGTCTCATATTCTAACGAATGTGGGAATATTGGAGTGGGACAACTTGTATCACTGACGTGTTTCCACTTTCCCCGTTATTTAGAATGAGATTGCAGAATGGTTTGAATATGACCCAATGCTCTTGTGTTGTATGCAATCTCCCCCTATGGAATTGCCACTTGAATCATTCTCAACATGTGCAACCACTTCCGTTACTCTATGGAGTCAGTTGAAGGAAAAGAAAGTGGAAGATGTTTGTTGACCTCTCAACTAGTGGATGATGAGATGAACTTCCCTCTTCTCCACTTGCATCCTTTATCCTTCCTGCCCAATGTCCGTCCCCTTCTCTTCTCATCTTCCTTCCTGCAAGATTTCTGTCCCTCATTTACGTCAGGCAATGAGTGCACAAAGGAAGTGAACACGGTGATATCAGATTACGGTGGTCGTTCCCCTTTGGAATGAGAACAAGACTCATTCTGCAGACTTGTGTTAGGAGACAGTGGATTAAGAGTCAATGAAGAGTGATTTGATCTGTCCCTGTACTCTCAATCGTCATTTCATTGTGGGGATATGTGATACTCGTGAGATAGTTCGTCATAGTCTACTTCCCATTCCCATTCACTTCACTCTCACAAGTTCTCAGTCAGTCCATTCTGCTTATGCATCTCTTTGTGTATCTTGTGAATGAGAGTTAGTGCAGATGTGTTGTGAAGACACGAATGAACGAGAGAGAATGAGATATGAGACTGAATGTCTTTCTCTTTTGTTCCGTCAGACGTTGCCGACTGGCAGAATGAGGAAGTAACGGGGACCTTGACCCTCTTTGGTTTGTGACGAAACAAGGGCTCAAGCCTATGGAAAGAAGGATAGAAATGAGACTAGAGTCATATGATGAGAAATAGACTTATTGCCATGTTGATGTGGAATGCGTGTGGTTTCCCCCTCTTGTTCCTCATTCACTTTTCTTCTCTTTACTGTGCCACCCCTTGAAGTGGTCGGGATTACTGCATGTCCACATACAATTAGGGGAATTGACCTCATGTTTTGGTGTTTACACCCAAAGAATGATTACAAGGGATTAAAGGAGTATTGGAACAAGCAATGAGATATAAACTCATTTCAGATCCTCAAGCCATCAGAGAAGAAGGCCAAGTACCAATACGCAGGTCTCAACTCTGGTCGGCCCGTTCAGAACTCAGCCCCTGCAAAGAAGAAGTAGAACCCTATCCGTAGAGTAGATGGTCAGGAGTGATCACCTAATTGACGGAACTGTTTGTATGCCCTGTTGGTCATTTGCCCAACACGCATGTTTCATACGGCTTCAACCCCATTTCTTTGTTTTGCTGTCCATCCTTCTGAATGCATTGAATCGTCTACTGTAATTGGTATTATTTATATTGGATAGTGTGCATTAGAAGGTGTTTCTCTGTTGTATCCTTCCCTTTTGTAGGATGAAGAGATGTGTTGTGTCTCTTCTATTGAAGGAGACTCAATACAGTCATCGGGTCGCATCCTTCTCCTTCAGTTTCACCTACTCCCCCTTCCATTGATAGGAACGATTGTAACTTCTTCCCCCCCCCCTTATACTTGATTAATGTTTCCAATGATTATAATTGTTTTTTTGAATGGGGGGCGGGGATTGAGTGACTTTCTCGTTGTCCCTCCCCCTCCTTCCATTCTTCAGTTGAACCTTCTCTTTCCTTCCCCCTCCTCGTTCCCTCCTTCCATTTTTCTTTTTTCTCTCCCTATAGTAATTCGTGCATACAACTCTCTCATTACTGTAGCACAGATTACGGTAGAGTTGACTTACACTAATATGGATGTATCCTTTTGTTGTTGTATGGTCGCCAAACATGGTGACAAGAATTGATCCTTTCTAAATTGTCATCGTCAACTCTAACTCCCTCTTCTTCTTCTTCTCCTTCTCATTACTCACATTTGATGTAAGAGATATTGAAGAGACAATGTTATAATGGCCGTTTCCTTGAAAAACTATGGTTGGATTCAATTTCGTTTTGTTGCATCTTTGCCAATTCTTTTATTCACCTTCCCTCTTTTGTAATTTTGGCCACGAGAGATAAATATTAGCGATGAAAGAGGATGCGATCCCATTGATGATGTCACTTTTGTCTTTGATTGTTTGGCGGTTCTTCTTTGTCCCTTCAGGCAGACCTTATCATTTCACATTCCATAACAACCACTTTAGTTGTTCTCTGAGGTGGACGTCATTTCAATTTGATGATGTCTATCTATGCAAATGAAATGAAGACGGGGGAGGAGTTATTTCCCCCTCCTCGTTCCTATTCTCAACATTGGAGTCAATGTCTTATTCTCTCAAATTATATCGTATTCATGTAAGAAGCGAATTTTAATTAAAAGCAACAAGGTTGAAGTCTTTCTGTAATATCTCCGTCATCGTTTTTTGGATACAAATTGTTTTCCGCCCTCTACGCCAGATGCGTGATAATGTCACTTTTTGTCTTTCCTTCAGAGAAAATAACTTCTATTACACCTGTTTCGTCATAGTTCAACATTAAACATGATTTGTATTCAGTGTGGGGGGGGGGAATTGGATAGACAGGAATTCGAAAGCGGTGAAATTGTCGTGATTCTTCTCCGCAGAGAAGTTGTCTCACTCCCTGATAGACAACAACGGAGTCGAATGGCGACAAGTTTACCGTTTTAGAACTGCTATTGGCAATGCCTTGACAACCCCCACAACACTTCAATCTCATTGAATCTCTCGTTGTTTCACAATATCCCCTTTCCTCTCTATGAATAGAGAGGGATGGGCGTATTTTGGCGGAAGTCAATCCCTTTCCAGTCCCATTCACTCACTTCTCACACACAACCTGAGGCTTATTCTTTATTATCATTAAAAATGAAAAGAAGTGAGTCACTAGAACATCTATTATGAGTAAGGTTGAATGGGTTATTCTCCCTTCCCAACAACACATTCCCCTTCTTCTTCTCTTTCATCTCAACTCCTTTTGAACGAATTGAACATGATTGTATTCTAGTTTGAACAACTTACAAGTAAATTGTGTACTGTCGTTGAGAGTTCTCCCCTCTCTCCTTTCACAATCTCTCCACTCATGTACTGCAGTAAAAGATATTTACTGAGATCCCTCCTTCTTCTCTCCATCCCTTTGAGCACTTTTTGAGCCTCCTTCCACGTACCGTCCTTTGGTCTCCATCTACTACTATTCCTTATCACATTGACGTTGTCCTTCCGATCACGCGTTATACTCCCTTTATCGTGATAATCAGCGGAAGTCTCATCGTAGACTGTGAGGCGGAACAACAAAAAGAAGATGGGGATTAGGTTGATGAGGGTGAAGGTAAACGTCTGTGTGTGCTAACTGAAGGGGGGCACTTATCAATCTTCCATTCCATTCTCCATTCCTTCTTCTTCTTCTTCTTTCGTGTCGTCATCTTCGGTCTCTCATCTGATGTGTAAGTTGTTCTCTTGCGTGTTCTCTTCTTCATTCAATGCGTGTTTTCGTGTCTTGTCTCTCTTTTCCTCCCTTTTCTATTCAATCCACTAAATGAATTCACATCCCGCCTTCCAATTTGTCTGTTCATTCTAACAATGAAGTCAGTTAACAATCAACTTCATTCCTCTCTTTCTCCTCCTCAATTGCACTTTCCGTCGACGCTATTTTCCAGTCCATTTTCATTCGTCGTTCCAACCTTTCACTAAAGAGCACAAGTCGTCGGTTTGTTTTCGGCGGATGACGGACGTGTTCAAACATTCAACATCATCTCTCTACAGCCTCTTTTACTCGGAGCAAATACTCTGGGATGGTCTCTTTTTCAAAAAGAAGAGAGGTTGAAGTGAGAGAAGAGGAGGGTTTCCCTGCATGATTGTGCAGAGTGTTTTCATCATTTGACAATTCCTCTTCTCAATCATTCACTTCTATTCATGGCTTCACTCCACAATCCGATTTCTATTGTGTCTTCCCCTTTATCTGACTCGTTTTCTACTCTCACAATGTGAGGGAGTCACTTCCCTCACTCCACATATCACTTCTTCCCCTTTGCAATTCCCCATTTGCATGTTGAGTGGGGGGAAACCCTTCCCGTGACGACTAAAAGTCACTCCATTCCATTCTCAATCACTTCTCCTCTGCATAATCCCTGTACTGTTTACTACAAAGGTATCGTCACAAGTGGTGTGTATCTTGTGGTCTCTGGTGGTAGTCAATGTCACCATGGAACAGCTGTCCATTCATTCTCTGCAAATGTTGTCCCTTGTGCCTCTAAGAACAGTCTTTCACATATAACAATCAGTTTGCAATTCACACTTCTTTCTCCTCTTTCCATTTCGTTCTTCACATTCTGTAGTGTCGAGTGACGAAGGGAAATGAATTTATTTGAGGGTCTCGTCCCTTCACAGAAAGAAGTTCACAAATTTGCCTTTTCTGTCTCTTTAGGGGTGAAAGACAAGAGCTACATGAACATCTGCGCCATGACGGTCAAATTCATTTGACCGTTGTGGCGCGAATTTCTATGGAGCTCTTGTCTTCGATTGCTCATCTATTCTACTTGCATGGCTTCTGACAGTCATCCTCTCTCGTCATTCTATTCCTGTCCTTGTCCATAATCCCTTCTCCTCCTCTTCATACAACACTCCTCCTCTTTTTCTCTTCATAATCATCCTCTGTCATACATTGACATACAGTTTCCATTCACGTGACTGTCTTTCATAAGTGTTCAATTCAACTGTTCGTTGTACTGTCTGTCCGTCTCTTCCATCGTCCCCTTGTCTCTCTCAATGAGAGAGTACTGTAAGTGAGAGAATGAGAAACTGAAAGTGCGAGGTTTCTTCCCCTTCTCTCACAGTCAATTGTGTCCTTTCTCTTCTTCATTCATTCATAAATGTTCTCTATTCCTTGGCTGTTCCATCCCCTCTAATTCTTTCTTTTAGTGTTGAATAGAATACTTCTCTTCTATCGTCATTCTCTTCCATATGTTCTCATATGTCTTCTTCTTCTTCTTCTCTTCATCCTTCATTCCATCCTATTCTCTTGCTTTTCCTCCTTTGCTTTGTTATTGTGAGTGTCCCCCTGTTGATTGTCTTCTCTTCCCTTCTTCTCTTCTCATCACAATCCATCATGCAACTCTTTATCCCTCTCTCTTCTCTATTCTCTCTTCATCCCCTCTACTCTCTCCTCACTCTTCTTCTCTCTACTCTCCTCATTTCCCTTATCTCTCTCCTCTCCTCCAGGGTCCTTCTCCTCCTTCTCCAGTTCGTGTTTGATTCTCTTAGTCAGTTCGTGCTATTTCCAGACTTGTACTGTTTACTCGCAACTTCCTACAGTCTAAAGTGTTCAGAGGGACGACTCGTTCCTTTCCTTCGTCTGTTAACCACCACAAGTCACAGTGGCGTCCACAGTGGGAGCTCCGTACTTGAGAAGGAAGCTCACAGCGAGCAGGTGAGGAAAGAGTAGAAGGAACTCATTCCTTAATGGTCTCAATAAGAGACCGTCAATAGGCTCTCGAAGTACATTCCTTGTCTCTAACTCATTGTCTCTCGCTGAATATAGACTCGACAATGAGTTATATAATAGGAATGTACTTCGAGTGCCTATTCACAGTATCTAGTCGTAATTGCATCATCTACTGTGGATAGTGTACAGTATTCCTTTCTAGTTTGGGATCAGCAAGTAGTGGAGGATCATCATCAACAACTTCATGTTCTTCATCTGCAGGAGATATCATGGTGGATGTGAACAGAATGATATCCACTCTCATTCAGGTGATCTCTTCTTCTATTCCAATCTCATTATTCCCCTCTCTTCTCATATACCCTCAGGGCATACATTTGTAAAATGTCCCTTCTCCAAATAGGGAGTTGCAATCCGAGTAAGAAGGCCCTCAGGGACAGACTTCATTAGGGAATGTCGCCAATCGAGTCATCCACTCATAGTCACTGGAAGATGCATCAATTCATGATACTGACCCAATTGGACTACAGTATTCTTCAGGTCAAACCATGGCAGAAATCAATTGACATTTCGGAGAATGAAATCCGAGCAGTGTGTCAGATCGCAAGACAAATCATGTTGCATCAACCGATGCTTCTCGAATTGGAACCACCCTTGAAGATCGCTGGTGAGTCATGAATTTGACTTAATTGTACTACAGTATCATGATCATTCCCTTCAGGAGACATACACGGTCAATTCTCCGACCTCCTTCGTCTCTTCAATCTCTCTGGATTCCCTCCTGAATCTAATTATCTCTTTCTCGGGGACTACGTAGATAGAGGACCGAAGAGCATAGAAGTGAGGAGTGTGACTCACCGAACATTTTACAGTAATCCTCTTCAGACCATCGTACTTATGCTGTGCTACAAGATCAAGTATCCCAACAACTTCTTCCTTCTGCGTGGAAATCACGAAGTAGCCAATCTGAACAGAATATATGGATTCTACGATGAATGTGAGAAAGAGAGAGTACCAGAGGGTGTTACAGTACTCTTATTCTTCCAGGCAAGAGACGATACTCAATCAAACTGTGGAAGATCTTCCAAGATGTTTTCAATGTAATGCCTGTGGCTGCTCTTATAGATGGGAAGATCTTCTGGTATATTCTTATCTTTTCTTCTCTTCATTCTCTTCTATTTCAGTTGTCATGGTGGACTATCACCCAATCTCAGATCACTCGATCAATTGAAGAGAATACAAAGACCTGTGGATGTTCATGAGACAGGTCTGAGTCCCTCACCGACTTCTACCGTAATCTTGCCCTATCAGGACTGTTGTGTGATCTTCTTTGGTCAGATCCAGATACTTCAGTGATGGGATGGGCACCGAATGAAAGAGGAGTCAGCTACATCTTTGGAGTGGATGTATTGGCCAACTTTCTACAGAAGATGGATTTGGATATCGTTGTGAGAGGACATCAAGTGAGGATACAGTAACCATCCCGACTACAGTAGTCTTTCCCTTCTCAGGTAGTCGAGGA
>JACMIF010003328.1:0-14942 GCA_014805445.1 Diplogasteroides magnus
CCCCCCCCCCCCCCCCCGGCCGCCCCGGCCCGTCCCCGGCCGCGCCTCGTCGCCACTGCGCGCCCGGCCTGCCCCCCCCCGGGGGCACCCGTAAATTCGACCCTCTTTGGGGTCGGTGGAAGACCCTTTATCAGGCATGCATGTGCATAGTTGTTACATTTGCATTGATTTGTGAGGTTGAATAAGTTGTATTAGTGAGTTTCCCTAATACAAGGTCACGTTGTCTGACGATATTACGAATGAATTGGGATCATTCTATGGCAGGTTATTGATGCTGAGGCTATTATGACACTTTTATCTGGTGGTCAATAACTTTCCAAAAGTTTAATAACTCTGTTTCTTGTGTGTATTCAGAGTGCACCATTCGACGGCGACGACTGCCAGGACTTCTCGTCCAACGATGCGGATGAGATGGAGGCACACTCGAAGGTCAGTCGAGAAAAGGGATACGGTAGATCCTCATTGTGATTACGACATCCATAGTTGAAAAAGATCTTGCTGGATTGAATTAATACGTGTCTTTATTGAGCCCTGCCTAAGGCCTATTCTTCGTCTACATAAAGACGAAGACGGGGCTTCTGGTCTGCTCTAGTTGCTCCCTTTTTTTGAAACTAAGACCGTATTCACAGTTTGAGTGCGAAATGAGTTATGTTTCACTGATCGGTATGCCTTGGCAGGTATTGGTTCCGTGAAACATAACCGTTCTCGTACTCAAAATGCGAACGATAATTCACACTGTCTACTTGTAGTCGTGCCCTGTCGGAGATGAGCAGACAGAAGCGAAGACAGTTACTGTTCGCATCAAGGATTGTCGATTGATGAAGAGGTGTGCGTGCCCGTTTTGCGGTCGCTCTAATCGCCATTACTACGCACTCAACGGTCATATCGTGGTGGGTCTGCATTTATATTTTGCATGTAAACTGGGCTGTCGCATGCGAGTAGTTTATTCCATTCGTCATGTCTCTACTCTCCACTGTGCGGTTGTCTATGGAATGCAGACATAACCGCATCTCAGAGAGTAGAGGCAAGACGAATGCAATAAACGACTCGCCTGCGACCCCCCCCCCCAACTCATAAAGTAGTCAAACCGCCAATCATAGTTGGGATGCATAATACGAGAGGTATCCATTCTTGCAGAGACATCATCGGACTGAGTTGGCAATTGGACTCATCACCTCCAAATACAACTTCAGAAAGGTTTGGGCAATTTTTCTACTATTCATGTGAGCCAACTCGATATACCGAGTACGACCCAGTAATGGACATTTGTGCCGTAATGGCGAAGTGGATAAATGCGCCATCATTTTCATAGTAATCACGGCTCATTTTTCCATTTCGCCATTCTGGTGCAAATGTTCACGACGCTTATGTCTTTCATTCCCATTTCTCTTCAGCCTTTCATGTGTTCTGCCTGCAAGACTGGTTCCCGTTCTCCCTCGGGACTCATAAGGCATTGGTATATTTACAAAGTGAGAGCTAAGCCATTATATCCTCGGGGAAAACGAAATTGATTAAAGGAGCTGTGCCACGAACTTTTTCAAGTATAAACTGGATGCGCTGTTCTATTAGTCTGGTAGGGTAATGATGATTAGTGAAAATCCTATGTTTGTAAGTCTTTCCTCTGATGAGATACAGCGTCGGGAAGTAAGAGAGTACTGTACGTCTGACGGATCTTTGATCAGGGAGGAAGGGGGTAGAGAGAGGAGAGGGAAGACGAAGAGAGGACGAGAGACCGGTAGATCAAAGGAGAGGCCATAGAAATGAGACGGTAAAGGGGGCGAGGAAGCGCCCTCGGGAGGCTCTAGAGTGAACGGGAAAGTGAGAGAGCGCAGAGCGATCTACCGTACTCAACTGAGCGCTCAATTCAATCGTTTCAAGAGTCAATCCTTTCGAATGTCAATATTTTCATGCTCTCTTGAACAAATATTAAATGAGTTTAGTAAATAATTTGTGTGTTTTCGCTTTCATTTGACCCTACACTATCACATATAAAAGAATAAATGTTCGTGGCACAGCTCCTTTAAAATGAGTACTCGTTTTCAGCAAAATTACGGAAAACATTTACAGATTTTATCAACTTAAAACGCGATTGGACCATTTTCAAGAAGAAAAAAATCATTTGCGGTCCCTACCTATATGATAGGGTGTCGCTAATGAGACGTTATTGACAGCCGTTTATTCCAAGCTGTCGTCTTTCTTTTCGCAGAGACAACTGCCAGAAATCAGCGGCTGTCGATAACGTCTCATTAACTACACTCAACTATATGAGTACGTTCAATTGAGCATCATTTCAAGAATCGGGAGAATACTGAAAGACACTATATTATAGAAAAAAATCATTCTTGTCAATTTCGTTTTCCACAATATTATTTGGCAGTTTGATTACGATTATTGTGACCTAACTTTATATACCTAGTACACACACTCAATCTGGCTGACGACTGTGCACTATCAAATTTCCGTGCAATTTCGTCGTTTCTCTGACCATTAGCCATAATTTTGAATAGGTTTCTCGCTCAACATATAGAGGCTGAATTCAACTCCTTTTACCACAATAATATCAATGGTACTATGTATTTGAAACTGTATCTTCTGTGAAGCGTAACCCATGAAGTAGTAATTTTGCCAATTATAAACCAATATCTTCTTTTATCAGTGCGGTGGCAGGGCTTGTCTTCCGACATACGGCGATTACCAGCGTGCGCATGCCGTGGTGAGTGTTGGAGTGTCATTCAAATATACTAGATTTTTGAAATATAAGTGCAACATAACTCTCCGGTTGTCTAAATATGCATATACGCCCTGGTAAATGCCAGTCCGTGCTCATCACTGATAACTGTACATACAAATTGTCCACCCCTAATGTGTACGTTTATCAAACCAAATGATCGCTATTCAGGAGTTTAATCCTCGGAGACCTAATTCTAATAAGCGACTGAGATTTTCATACTATAAGGATGAAGAAGAAGAGGAGGAGGTATTTTGGGGACTCATACATAGTGTGAAAGACAAGAGTGTCATCATGACACTGTCATGGATGTGTGCCTTTTTATTATGATACGGACATATGCGCTATGATAATGATGCTCATCATGTATCTTGAACACTTTAATTTAATTTATCATACATCTTACGATGTGACAACAAGTACAGAATTATGACGAGTTGATGGGGGAAAATAGATGAATGGGGGAGGGAAGGAAAGGGGCACTCACTTTCCCACTTTCAGTGTTTTCCTGAACATAAAAAGCCTCAATTTGTGCAAATGCACTTTCGAACTCACGTTGGCTCTTGGTATTACGAATGAATAGGCATTAGGGTATCGCGTTTGGGTATTTATTGACAGCCGTCCACTTCTAGCCGTATAAGCTCACTCGTAGCGGTCGTCTCTGCGAAATGAGACACGACCGCTAGGAATGCAGTTAGATGTATATTCCCCGGCTGTCAATACATACTCAAATGCGACACCCTAATAGGCATCATTTTGCGGAAAGCTTCAATAGCTACTGTTATGCTCCTTTAACCGGTGGTAAATCACTTTTTATTTAATACTTATAAGTGCAATAACTGCGTATTCAGTATGCACCATCCAACTCCGACGACGAGTGCCAGGGATTCCCGTCCATAGATGCGGATGAGAAGGGAGCAGACTTGGTTAGTTGAGGAAAGTGGCTGCCAACCCTAATTGCCAATTTGTTAAGATTCCTATCCATATGTGGAATAAAGGAGGGAATAAGGGCGATCCTAGACTGATGAAGAAGTGTGAGTGCCCGTATTGCGGTCGTTCCCAACGCCATTACTACGCACTCAACGATCACATCATGGTGGGTCTTAGGCTTTCCAGGTTGACTACTTTATGTGATTATGTTTCCGGAAGGGGGGGGGTATATATAGTTTTCTTCAAATATATAGTTTAGCTGAAACATTACCAATAAAGTAGTGCTTTTTGACTGAAGATCCCTCTCATTTTTTGCGTTATATTTCGTCTTTTCTCTGACCTCAGCTTTGGATTCTGGATATGTTTCCACTGCATACATGGGCAGGATCGTCAAAAATGTTATTTGAATAGCACAATACGAGTCGTAGCCATTTGGTATTTTTGCAGAAGCATCATCGGACTGAGTTGGCAGTTGCACTCAATACCTCCGTCGTTAACTACAGAAAGGTTTGCTCAAATGCGAACCTGATACTCTGGAACTCAACATTTTGGAACTTCATTTGGTGTAGGAAAGTTGCAAATGTCGTGGTCCTAAAAGGCAGTTTCTATATGTGTCACGTTGCCGCTCAAATCACTTGAGCGATACTAGGGTTTCAAAATCAGTAGCAGGGACAAAAAAAAATTATATTTCCATTTTTCGGCCGGACGGGGGGGGGGTATGGAAAATCACATAAGGGTCCCCCCTTATGTGATTTTTTTCGCCCGGTTCATTTGGCGGGGGGTTGGTCTTCAAAAAAATAATCTTCGCAAATTCATAAAGGGGACCCTTATGTGATTTTTTTCGCCGGGTCGGGTTGCGGTCAAACCTGAAGAAATATTTGGTAATATACTATTTTGTCCCTGATTCAGTACTAACGTGCTGTTCTCGTTCATCTAATCTGACCGCTGAGATTGTCTATGCTTTCTCGTGTGAAAAATGTCCATGGACGTTTGCGCCATTATGGTGAAGTGGGGGAAGATGTGTACCATCGTTATCGTTCATTATTACGGCGTCCACGGAGTTCTTAATGTTCCCCTTTATCCAATTGTTTCTCTTTCAGCCTTTCCTGTGTTCTGCGTGCAATAAGGGCGCCCGTAATGTGCGTGGACTGCTAATTCATTGGAACAAATTCGAGGTAACATTTGTGAGCGAGCTAATTCATCTGAGTAAAAGCCAGAGTGTGCATTAGTGTTGGCAGTAAGTATGCTAGATCAGTTATGTTTTTCACGAAAGCTATATAACTTTGGTATTTAGTGTCAGTGAAACATATCCGATTTCGTATACAAACAGCCAACAATATGACGCATGATGGAATTGTCTAACCCCCCCCCCCTCCCCATATCTTCCGAGCAGTCGTCTATCGAGATGAGAGACGACCGCTTCGACAAGATTGGGGAGGTTAGATAATTCCATGATGAGTATTTTAATCAATGTATTTCAACAGTGCGATGGAACAGCCAGTCTTGTAACGTATGAAGAATACAAGAAAGCGCATGCAGAGGTGGGCATTTTGATATTTTAAAAATTAATTCTAAATAGTTTTTGATAGATAAAAAGTTGGAGTAAATTTAAGTTGTAATTTGAAGAATGCCCAGCTGTTGGCGATATCGCCCCTACACTTCTTTTTAGTCGAAAAGATACCCCCCCCCCTCTTGCAATGACTAGACAGTCAAAACTGATCAGAGTAACTTTGCCAAACTGACAACCATATTGAAAATGCGCATCAGAATCCTGCGAAGATTGCACATGACGAAGATGAAGAAGAAGACGATGATGATGAGGAAGAGGAGGAGAAGGAGGAAGCAAAGGATACGTATATGATTCAAGGGGTACGTTTCATAAATACCCGTATTGCTGCTACATAGAACAATTTGTTCCTCTTCATCAATTTGCTATGATAATGCGTAAAGACACTTTAACACAATAATTTGCGGAACCGTAGCATGAAAGACGAGAGTGCCATAGACATTTGCGCCTTGATAATAAAATATGATAGTAGCGACAGCGACACCATTGCGGCGCAAACGCCCGTGGCATTGTAATCATTCACCCTACCCGTAACAGTGTCATGGTACCGTGCAGCTAATAGTAAGGGAAGTAGGCTAATTGTAAGTATCTCAATCAGGGCGCCGTTGAGATTGCAAATTTGACCTTCATGTTCTACCGTAATCATAGTGAACGTCTTTGAGGCGTGCCCATACTGTGGGAAGACGATGTCTGTGTTTGCACTGTCACCGCACATGAAGAAGTGCCATCGAAAGGAGGAGGAGTGTGTCGATGAATTGTCACAAGATATGGAGGAGGACCAGCAAGAAGAGGAAGAGTCTAAGGTACATTTTATGCTTTCAACTTGACTATAATATAATTTCTGTGAAATATAACCCATAAAGTAGTCAAACTGCTCCGCAGAACATTAAGACGAAAGAGAAATGATAGCGCCTTATTGTTAGAAACCCTATTCTCTTCATTTACAAAATGTATCCAACC
Organism: Diplogasteroides magnus; assembly: GCA_014805445.1. Lineage (NCBI taxonomy): Eukaryota > Metazoa > Nematoda > Chromadorea > Rhabditida > Diplogasteroididae > Diplogasteroides > Diplogasteroides magnus. The sequence continues at coordinate 6,186 of JACMIF010003328.1, forward strand.
CAATGAAGATTTCATTGCAGGACACTACAGGACTGTCATGCGAACTGTGTGGACATATTGTGAAAAAGAATCAGGGAGCCCTGCGGAGACACACAACCGTTCGTGATCCTTTTTAAAATATTTTTTGTCAAACATCACCCCGGTGTTGTCCTGATCCTCGCGACGAAACAATAGTCCGCACCAGAGTGGACAGTTTGACTACTTTATCACTTATGTTTCATAGAAGGTATATCTTCAGATAGTGCCCTTGAAACATAACCCATAAAGTAGTTAAACTGCCATCCATAGTCCACAATATCTTCTTCTTGTCAGAATTTTTAATAAGAAATTTTTATGGCTTCTTTTACCTTTTCTTTATGCCCTTTATTACTTTCATAATGGTGTCCACTATCAGTATAATGGCTCTCTGTTTCAGATCTGCCGGCGCAAGAACGAATTGGAGAAGATTTCCAAATTGAATCCGGAACTGCTGGTGCGTCTTCTATGTTAGATTCTTGGGGGATCATATATTAGGGTTTCAAAGGCGAAAGTAAAGTTTATTTGTCATTCGTCTAATCATACTTATATTGATAATGCGATTCAAATTGGTCAGTCTCGTGCTCTCAATACTGAATTTCCATCAGGTGCCGATTGTTTGTCCGTTCTGTGATGAGTCTACAGAACACACTATTAATCTGTCAAAGCACATCATGGTACGCCACTTTCTATATTCATACTCTTAAAAACGATCTCTAATTGTCTCCTTGCGTAGTGGTGACCATTAGAGATCGAGATATTTGCTGTTGATGCTAATTATAAGGTTGTCCGTTCGACTGCGAGATCAGTTATGTTTCACGAAATCGATATAACCTTGCTAGATAGGGTCAGTGATAATGGGCATCCTTTGCAGTACAACCACAAGAAGGTCTACGAGCAGTTATCGAAGACGAGTGATGGAGAAGAGATGAAGAAGGTTGGTGGATGGGGGGGGGGAACGGAAAGCAGAAGTACATTTTCCTGTTGTCTAATTTCCTCGGAGCTATTGTCTCTCTCAAGTGATGGACAACAACCGCTCCCAGGGGAGTAGACGACCGAAATGTGCACTTCTGATTGGATTCCGTTCCCTATTGGCGAACAATCATCGACTATTAGGGATTCTGGTAAGACTTGTACTCAAAAAGACATTTTCCTCTAACGGTGATTTCGTGATTTTATCGCGATCAAATAAATGTATTAGTGAAGGCAAATGAAATCCCTAACACGTAAATTGTACCTCTCTACTCTCTCATTCGCTCCGCCGTCTCCAATTCATAGACAAGGAGAATGCATGAGGGCGGAATGAACTTTATTAGAATTTCATTTGGCCTCACTACCATGTATGCTTTCCTCCATTCAGCTCTTTTCCTGTTCAATGTGCAACTTCTCCACCATGTCTCCCTTTGATCTCGCGAAGCATTGGAGTGGAGAAGAGGTGGGTTATGGTAGATTTTTTGAAAAATGCATGCAATATAGCTAACGACAATGTTGAGCCGGAAATTTACGAAATTAGCGCTTTGCCAGCGACTATCAAAGCTCATTTCTTGTAGCTTCAAAGTAACGTTTTGGAAGAAGTTACTGAAACCCTTTTTTTCACCGCGGATGTCAATAAGTTCCGTCATAAGCGAATCACAGTTATGATTGTTACGTACTAGGGTTTCTAAAACGGTAGTAATGTGCATTCCTCATTCGTCTAATCCACTAGGAGCTGTGTTGACTATCCCTCTTAGAGACAACAGCTCCGCGGAGATTAGACGAATGATACTTTACTATCGATTTTAAAACCCTATTATACACCACAGTCCCCCTTCAGGATGACAATCCTTGTCGTGGACAGCTCATTTTGTTGACGGCTGAGGAGGCGAAGAAGTACCAGAGTGTTAGTATCTCTTCGCAATTTCACATTTTCAGCTAGGTTGTTTGTGAATGTCTCTGACAATGAGAGTGGTTGTGCGCTAGGATCGGCCGTTTTTATTTCCCTTTCACATATGTTTGAATGTCACTACATCTATGAAACATAAACTATAAAGTAATAAAACTGCCAACCATATTGTGCGCTCTATATCGAACCCGTCTCTTTTGTTCCGAATTTTGTCATTGATCAACGAAGGGTTCATAGCCCTTCTTCAGACTACAATATGATGATAGAAATGTAAATTACTGCAAGAATCCAATGTAAAAATGCAGAAGTCGACTTGAATGTGCTCTTTCATTTCAGGACATTGAGACGGAGTGTGTTGCACCGAAACGAGCGAAGATGTTGAAGACAGCGTACGTGACTGAGACAGAACAAGTGAGTATTTGGACGATGTACGAGTGCGCCATAGACACACTTGCACCGGAATGGTGACTTGGACAGCTGCGCCAGCATACTCCGGCTCTTTTGCTCATCTCACCGCTGTGGCGCAAGCTTCCATGGCGCTCATGTCTTTCATTAAAGTATTTATAATGGAAAGTGGATATACAAGAATGCAATAGATGCAACAGGCCATGGGCTTAAAATATAATAACACGAAATGAAGAGAATTATCCCTGACATGAGATAGGATCGCCCTTTCCCATGAAGTGTGTATGGTGGCTGTTTTTCATCTGCATTCAATAGCTTTTCAAAAATAGCGATCCCTTGTCTCAGACGGAATATAAACGGTAGATAGTGTTGTTTCTTTTTCTGCAGACTATGTCGTTATTCTCCAATGAAGTTGTGAAGGAGGAGCCGAATAAGCCTGCAGATACTACTACTGAAGCTGACATTGAGCTTCCTGAGGTATTGCAAGTGCTCGCCATACTTTCTGGGTTCAAACACGCCTTAATGGTGAAATGGACATGTGCGCCATGATAATGGCGGTAACCATGGCACATGTGCATTCCACTTCAATATTGCTGCGGAAATTTCAATGGGGCGGCAAATTGTATGGGAAGTTGGATGTTGTCACAAGTTTCTCGATCATGACCCCACTCTAATTGGAACGCCGGCCGGACTGTTTCACTGTAATCACCGCCAATGATCATCTTTCAGCCGTGCGATACATGTGGGAAGGTGGTGCCTTTTTCTGCATTGTCATGGCATACGGAGAGGTGCCATCCAAAGGAGAGGGGCCTGCTGAGAAACACATACGTTCGTGATCCTTTATTATTATTTTTTCAAACATCGTCCGTTGTTGTCTGATATTAGCGACGATACATTAGTCCACACACACTTCTCGTTATTGTCTGAATTTAAATTTAAAATTTTAATGCTCTTTTACGTTTTCTCTATGCTCATGATTACTTTGATAATCATGGCCATTAGTGTTGATAGTTTGACTAATTTACAGGTTATGTTTCAGGGCTACTATATCTCCGAAGATATACATACTGCCTGTGAAACGTAACCCATAAAGTATTCAAAATGCGCCAACTCTAGTGGCCACTATTAGTATAAATTATAGCCATTATTATACTGTATAATGGCCGTTTTGATTTAGATCTGCCGGCGCAAGAACGAAACGGAGATGATTTCCAAATTGAATCCGGAACTACTGGTGCGTCTTCTATGTTAGATTCTTGGGGGACCATATATGAGGGTTCTCAATAAGCGGAAGTAAATGGTCATTTGTCATTCGTCTTATCACACTTCACTTGTGCTCTCTGACATGAACTACGAACCATGCCCATGTATCGTAGGATATCAGTTCATTGAGAGTGCATTTGTCATTTGTCCAGTTTCGATAGTCCATCTAATGCAGAGACAGCCGCATCGCGATTAGAAGAATGAGCAAATGCAACTAAACTATATATTATTTAAAAATGGGAACCCATCTCGTCAATCTCATAAATTCTCTCAATACCGAATTCCCTTCAGGTACCAGTTGTGTGTCCGTTGTGTAGTGTGTCTACAGAACACACCTTTCATCTGGCGAAGCACATCATGGTACGCAACTTTCACATTCTTTAAAAAATACGATTTCTAATTGTCACCTTGCGTAATGCAGACAGTGATTCCCAGCATGAATTCAAGCAGTAAATTTGGCACATAACTGCTGCTGCACGGTGCCTGTATCTCTTGGCCGGTTTTCAATACGTTTCTCAAAACGCGAACCCTCATAAATAATAACAACACGAAGATCCTTTGCAGTACAACCACAAGAAGGTCTACGAGCAGTTATCGAAGACGAATAATGGAGAAGAGATGAAGAAGGTTAGTGAACTAACGAATATTGTGGATTCTAGTGAAACTGGTAGTTATTCTTATCATCCCGAACTTTCCAAGAAGCCCCATCATACTTGGGGAAAGCATATTTCACGGCCCCGGACCGGCCCGGCCCTGCTTGGCAGCCCCACCAATCAGTGTTGGAGGGATGCCACGCAGGTCCGGGCCGTGAAATAGGCTATCCCTGATATCATGGAAAATCACGAAGTTGTTGAGCAAACGTTATGAACGGCACTCTGCACTGCGAAATTTTAAAAAAATAGAAAGAATTATCAATTTTCATTGGGACACTCTTTCCTGTCCATGTTTGTTGACAGTCCTTGACACTATGATTGGCAGAACGACTATTGTCAGTCATCCTGCCAACCACTTCTTTCCTCCATTCAGCTCTTTTCCTGTTCAATGTGCAACTTCTCCACCATGTCTCCCTTCGATCTCGCGAAGCATTGGAGTGGAGAAGAGGTGGGTAATTAACAGCACCTAGTAGAACAAATAGAACGTTCAGGATGGCAATCCTTGTCCTGGAGAGCTCATCTTGCTGACAGCTGAGGAGGCGAAGAAGTACCAGAGTGTTAGTCTCTCTTCGGATTATTTCTTGTATTATCATTAAACTCATGGTTGAACTGAAGAATTAGCGGGATGAAGAAACTTGCGCTCACAATTCATAGAAAAGACGTTTGTGCACAGCTTTTTCTGAACACAACAAGCCTCAATTTGGTTAAATACGCTTGTGCGCATATGGGTTCGTCCCATAACTTACTATTGTACTCATTGTCAGTGTAAGCAATGGCAGTCTATAAGTCTACTTGAATGTACTTGTGTATGATTACAGTACCCTAGCCTAAAGCAAGACTACAGTACCCTCGATCACCAACCTCGACTAATGTGCTCGTTGACTTCAGGACATTGAGACGAAGAGCGTTGCCCCAAAACGTGCGAAGGTACGGAAGACAGCGCTCGTGACTGAGAAGGAACAGGTGAGTGTGTGGGGTGAGGGACAAGACCGGCATGATCACACTTGCTCCGTAATGCTGATATGGGCAGTACGGTTGGAAGTTTGAGCACGAAAACAGTTATGTTTCATGAAACCTATAACTGTCAAGATATACCGATTAGAAAAAAAAACATAACTTATTTCATACTCAAACTGCCTGCCATAGCATGCACAGATGCGCTCGCTCAACGCGCATAGTTCGAGTTCTAACCATGTATAACTTTACACTAAATTAACAGTAATTATTACGTCGGCAGCTGTCAATAGCTTTTCCAAAAACGATCTCTTGTCTGAATATAAATAAATGCGTTCTGCAGACTATGTCGTTGTTCTCCAATGACGTTGTGAAAGAGGAGCTGAACAACCTTGCTGCAGAGGTTGCTGAGGTATTGCACATACTTAATATTTGTTCTTTACATTTATTCAGACTGTGTCCTCTGTCTCCAAGAGACTGTGGTCCATGATTCGAGATGTGTTATTTACTCCTAGTAGTTAAGCTTTCAAGATCGTTGAAGTAGTTACAGTATTATTGGTTCAGCATGTTTAAGTAGTTACAGTATCTGAATTGCAGAGGATGGAGGAAATCGACGACGAGGCCGCCACCATCGCCCATATGATGGAGAGTGCCAATTGTCCGATCTGCGAGGTTCGTACATCATCGTCTTGTTCCATTTTTTTATCATATCCATCACGAGAATATAGCGAAAAAGTGGCCAATATCATTTTTCACGAATATAATAAATGTAAAAGGTCAATGGGGGTAGAACCATCGTATCAACAAGGGGTTCTGAATCGGTAAATTTGTCGCCATTCTTCTCCGCGTTGCTGTTGTCTCATCCACTGATAGACAACCGCGCAGCGGAGAAGAATCACTACAAATTTACCGATTCTGCATCCCTGGTGTTAACGTAATACAATTGTTGCTGCAGGAGGAATTCTCATCATTCTTCTCACTGGGCGACCATCTTCCCTCTCACTCCGTTCGTCTCTGCTTCTTCCAATGTTCTTGTGGCCAGGGATTCAAGACACCCATCGCATTGAAGAATCATATCACGAGAAGAATTGTTGGTGATTCGTCGGGTGAACGAGAAGCGCGCCATGGACACTTGCGCCATAGTGATGATTCTTCATACTCACGGCTCAAATGTTCATCTCGCCATTTTGGCGCAAGGGTCCATGGCGTGCTTTCACCCGATTCTTCAGAGTAGTTGACGTTTTGGAAGAGCTGTGAAGAATTTCTAATCTTTGTGATTCTAAACTTGTAGTACTAAACGTCAGATGCATTTAATGCTTGAGTGGAATGTGAGAAAAAGTCATTTCAGCAGTTCGGTGGCTGTGGTGGAAGGGGGAGGGTCGTGTCTCTCATGGAGAGCAAGCGGATCAGTGGTCAAGGCACCAGGACCACTCGGGTCAGTTTCTCATCTCCCTTCTTTTTGTCACGTCTAATTAGAGTGGTGAAAGATGCATTGGCGACATTTCTATGACCCCATTCACCGGGACTGTCAGTATCATCTCACCACACCCATGATGATCCTATGCATTGCAGAGGGGACGACCGAGGAAGGAGAATGAGGGAGGGGATTCGGTGGTCATAGTTGAGAAGGATGGAGAGGCAGACGGGGAGGAGGTAGTTTGATAGTTTAAAATATTTTTTTAAATCTTCATCTTCAGCCCTCCACAAGTACAGCAGAGGAAGTGAGGAATAAGGGGCTACAGGAGAAGATGGAACCAGAGAAAGACAAGGAGGGGGATTCGAATTCCTACGAGGTTCGTTTAGGTGAAGGACAAGCGCGCCATGGATATTTGTGCCCTAGTAAAGGAAGCCCTGGTATAAACACTTCCGCCGTGAGAATGATGGCTCATCTGTTCCTTTCACAATTATCACGCAAATGTTCATGAAGCACTTGTCTTTTAATCTCATTTGAAAATGAGTTGCAGTCTGTATGTGAATTCGGTTATGTTCCTCCACCAATTGCAACTCCATTGATGTCAATGCAATATCTCTAAAGTTATAGTGTTCGTGAAACATAACCTATCCGGGCATACAAATTCATCGTATATGTGACGGTGTTCAGGCAGTAGAGCATCTCTTCCGTCTCGTAATCTGTCCGACATGCGGGAATACTTGCGCGTCCTACACGGACTTGCAGAAGCATCATACCATCAAACACAATGAGAACGAGGACAAACTCGTATTCCTGTGAGTATCTTATAAACTACGGCACGACACAGTTCATAATCATTGCTCTATTAGCATAGCATAGACTGTGCTGCATAGTTCAAATAGTCGATGCGACACGGTTCAGAAGCAGCACGTAAAGTTCATTTTTGACGCACTAATCTATTTTAGCTATGTCATAAAGTTTGTGTTCATCAACGTGGACATAAAATATGCACGCTTGTAATAGACTTCGCGGAACACAAAATATGCACGATGTTAAAATTTCTGTCCTCAGTTGATGCTTTCGACGAGTTGGGACAATAGTCGAGGTTCCGAAAGTGTAGAAGTGCACTTCTCATTCGCTTCTATCGAACATAGCTAAAATCGTTCCTCAGCGAAGATGAGACGAATTAGAAACGCGTTTTAAAATTCTATAATTAATTTGTTAAGAGACGATATTTTTTCACCTCAAGGTAGGGCGGAACCGGGTGGTAAAGTTTCGAATTAAATTCTGATTTTTTTCCTGGAAGTAGGTATGCGCACCCCAATGAACGTCGTGCATTGATTCGGTCTGAAAAAATTTCGCAATCGTTTTACAGACGAATTTCGTCATGATGTAGGAGCGCTCATAACTTTCTTCAGACTCATTCTACAGGGCTGGCGAAGCACTCATTTTGCAGCAAATTTTCTTCTGATCATTTTACTTGTCGGGGTATATGACCGTATCTGCAACGACAACTGAGATAATATAGGTCGACCTCGAAAAATCGGCATTTTCATCAATTTTAAAATTTCTCCCCAAGGTAGGTTACCCAGGATATGAAAGCTCGAGAGATTCTACGTAACATATGTTTTTAAGAAAAAATTTAAAATATGCGTTTTTTGGGAAATTGAGGTAACGTTTTAGTTACGGCCCGAAATTGAGGTAACTTTTTAGTTACCACCTTATGCTGCCTTGAAATATGAAGCAATTCTCAAATGTGCTTGCTTTTCTTACTCTACACGGTGGAGGCCTACGATGGCGATATCCAATCTTTTAATCCCATGAAAGAATTTTTCTCAGTTTTTGGACCATGAACCGGGGGTCATGGGTCATTTTCACCATGACCCCGGATTCATGGTCCAAAAAGTTAAAAATATTTGTCCATGGGACTGAAAGATTAGATGTCGTCATAGAAGGCCCTCACCGTGTAGAGTATGAAAAGCAAGCACATTTGAGAATTGCTTCAAATTTCAAGGACACATAGGGTGGTAACTAAAAAGTTACATCAATTTCGGGCCGTATCTAAAACGTTACTCCAATTTCCCAAAAAACGCATATTTTAAATTTTTTCTTAAAAACATATGTTACGTAGAATCTCTCGGGCTTTCATATCCTGGGTAACCTACCTTGGGGAG